>NHTK01001354.1:0-15820 GCA_002938355.1 Panaeolus cyanescens | reverse complement strand
AAAGCAAAAAAAAAAAAAACAAACCCGATAGTCCATGGAGGAATGCCTTCCAGCTGGAATTGAAGAAGATCACCAACGCAGACGTCTTCCCTTCTCTCAAAGGGAATGATCGACGCACTTTCAGCAACGTCAACCCAAACAAAGCGGAATAGTGGATCAAGTGCGGCCTGTTCACATCCTGAAGCATCTACAATGGCCTCAATGCTAACAAGATGGGGTCCGATGGAATGGAAGTGGTAGTTAGGCAGATCAAGTCTCCAGGTGTTGGTTGATACATCGATTGTCTGCGTATCGATATGGCTGGCCGCAATATTTTTAACGGAAAGGGTGACCTTGAAAGGCGGGGTACCTTCAAAGATCACGACGCCGTCCGAGCTAGACAGATCAAGCGGAGTGAGTGCGTCATTGAGACAGTAAACCATCCTATTGCGGTTCTTGAAACGCGCGGAAGGACGGACTGATACTTGTTGCTCGAACAACAGTCGTTTGTCCCTAGGGATGACAACGTCTCGGTTTTTGCTTAGAGGGTATGCGGTGTCTCCAATTTGCTTGACCTCGTAATACATGCGTCCTGGCGTTGAGGTTTGCAGCTGGAAGCGAGTTCGGGGCTGAATGCTGTTGAATGTAGGTTGATCAATAATTCTGGTACCACCCAATTCATTGTCTTGCGCGATGTTGTACATGATCTGGAAGGGTGGTCGTCCTATAGGTTTTCTCAAAAAAAAGCCCAATAAATTCCAGTGAACATTACTTACCAGTCAACTCAAGGTCAACATGATCGTTCATTCCTTCACAGATGGGTGGAAGAATATACGATCCGTTGTGAGGTTCATAAACTGCATTTGTGGAAGGAGCAAGTTTTGCAACGGGCCTTGAGATCCACTCCACGGTGTAAGTGGATGCATCCTGGACGATTTGCCCGGGACATTGGTTGTCCGAAATCTAACAGGGATTAAAAATGACTCAAAAGATAGAACATATTTTAACTCACTTCCACAAGCTCATAAACGCCCTGCTCGGCGACAGAAAGGTGTCCGTTGCGATCGTGAATTGTGGAGGTCATGACATGGTCCGAACCTTGTCTGCGGTATTTGACGCGCCATGACTAGGCAGAGAGTCAGTAAACATACGTATAACAAAGAAAAAATGACATACTCCATCACCAGTTAGTCTCAGTGGTAGATTGGCGCGCTCATTCTCAGTGATAACAGCACGTCGTTCAGAAGGAGTTCCGTAGAATTTCACGGTGGGCTGACAAACACATTTAGGATCGAATCAACGAAGTGGGGTGTATCACTCACAATAGTTCTCTTGACTTTAACTTCAATTCCAGGTACAGAGACAGGGCGTTTGCATTTAGAAGCATCCTCAACGCTGACTGTACAAGGCTATCAGGGTTAAATTTCATAGACAAGATCATGTATCATACCCAAATTGATTTCAAAGGATCCTCCGGACTTCTGAAGGCTTTTGGGAATGGGGATCTGAATCTTTTTATGGGAAGATTTTATGTCTTGGATATTCATCGTCTCGACCTGATGGGGACCAATAACTTGAATTTCGAGGTTCCATGGGCCAGTTCCCTATACCGCGTTATTAGCATCCAACTAAAGAGATAAATGTCCAAACGAGACAAACCTTCAAATCCACACCAATATCCACAGAGTCTCCCGAGCATGTGCTGAGAAGTTTCTTGCCACGTCCAACACCATGACTTTTCGAGAAATCGGCCGACGCAACGGGATGGATGACCTGGTCAATCGTCGGGCCATTCAGTTCAATGCGGTTGTAGTTGCTATCGCTGATGGCTACGAATGTCAGGACATAGCGGCCACTGCGCTCAGGCTGGAACGTCATTTCGGCACGAGAAGAGGTGAAAGTCTTGGACAATTCTCTGGGAGATTCGTTGTTGAGTTGAGTTTTGTAGAATACTTGGAAGGGTGGGGTGCCATGAAGGATAAGGGTCGCCGACACGCCGGTGTCGCCAGAGCTATGAGGGTTACATTATAAATAATGAGGTGGACTTCATTCATGGGATGACTTACCACTCATGAATTCGTTTCCATTTGATTTCAGCAGACGGTAGAGGTGTTTGTACCACCTTGCAAGCGTCTGGTGCAAGTACTGTGCCGACACAGTACTGTAAATCGTTTAGCGATATCCACATGTAATACGAAAGGTATGCTTACTTTGCCCTTGATTCCGTTGATCTTGTACTCACCAGGCGCAGCGGCACGGAAGGTGAGACCATTGCTTTCAGCAGTCGCCTTCAAAACTTTGTTCCATGGTTTGAGCTTCTTGTTGTCACCATCGTCTTTATTGGGTGAATAAGAGAGACTAATATCCCAAGGACCATCCAATTCGTCCGCGTTCGTTGATCTGATGTCAATAGGTGTCTCCGAACCGATGAGAAGAGGAAGGGCATTGTCGGATGTGCACCTGGAGAAAGAAACAGCAGGTTTGCGCAAAATCATGAATGACCGAGTTGTCTGAGTCTTGCTGAACGAGCTGGGCTCGGCTTTTGAGACCTCGTTACTGGTGGTACCGACTTTGACGCTATTTCCAACTCCGTCCATGATTTCCTCAAGGGCATAGAGATATGTCCCAGGCCTTTCAAGAGTCACCGAAAGTGGGACCATCACATTCTGGGGAGCAGCCACACCACGGATCGTAGACAGTGCGTATGGAGAAGACTCGTCTTTCTCCTCTGGCGCGTCGCGCTGGTCGCCTTCAATGCCTTCGACCAAAAACTCTTCCCGAACACCGTTGACCGTCCTCATCCACTTCAAGCTTAAAGGTGGGACACCGTTGACGTTGATCTTCAATTGAACATCGGTATCTTGACCAACACATCGAATGGGTTGTTCAGCAGCCTTTTCGTCCTCTCCGAATTCCACTCTTGGACATGGAACAACTACAGCTTGTGAAATAACGAGCCTAGCATCCGTATTGGACGAGTCGTAAACGCGTTCAAGACGAACGATACCGGGTTTCGAAAGCATAATGTGATAGAGTGATTGGGTCTTTTGAAGGGAAGAGGAAGTCTTTTGTGCATCTGAATCGTCGTCGTCGTCGTATTCATCATAGTCGTCGGTATTCTTTGCAGCAGAAGATGGTTGAGCAGCGAGCTGCAGTTTGTCAAGGTAGCTTTGCTCGACACTTTTGAGATCTTTAAGGCTCATGTCGTGGGTTTCAAGTTTTCCTCCTGCATGATTGCCCAGGGGTGTGACTGAGTAACGGAGGCCAGCAATATTCGTGTTATTAAGGACAACGGGGATGAACACGTATCTGGACGTTGGTGAAAGGCAAAAGTTTTGGCCTTGTGGGTTGAGGTGGGCAGTGCTGATAGGCGACATGCGGACGGTGTGTTGGCCCAAAAGGTGTGCATCGCGCGTCGCAGAAGGTGCAGCAATAAGTCCAAGAGATACGAGAGAAATGATATCGCGGATTGTTGTTCCTGGTGTCGATGCAGAAATGTCTAGTAAGAGTGTATGAGCGAAAAATTAAGACATGCATGAAATTGTACATACCAGTGACACCAGAACTAAAACTCAATCCAGTTCCAAAGAAAGCAGTTCCGTCTACACTTATTCCACCGAACATGACGCCATCCAAGAACCATAGGAATGCAATTTGCAGCAATACATTGGCTTTGCTGTAAGTGAGCCGTGGTATCCGCAACTGTGAAAGAAGAATGCAATAAATGAAGTCAAAGAGCAGCCACTTTCTGAAAGCCGCGTGTCTGTCGGCTGAAGACGTTATAGACCATAGAAAGTCTATTATTTTTATTGACTAGTGAGCAAGTTAGAGGTGGAACGTGTACACAGAAAAGACGATTCACCTGGCATAGTAGGCCCAGACTGAGGTAGTAAAGTCGTTGTGAAGGCACGTCCAAGTACTTTTCTGGTATCAATGGTGTTGGAGGTTGTTTTTGTTTTGGCGCTGACGTTGACGCCATGGTGGTATATTATTGAGCTGACTTGATGATTTTATATAGTTTGTATGAGTCTCAGCAGCATTGAGAGTGAGAGTTGTTGTTCAATGAAAGAAACGATTCAATAACCAAAATCGGTTAAGCACGTGACCGTAGCGTGTTAACTGTACTCTCTCTAATCTTTCTTTCTCTCGTTGGGCGCTTTATTTCATTGGAGTGATCGATAAAATATTTAATCTACACGTGTCCTGTCAAAAGTACTGCTTTACGGCGTTTTCCGTCCTTCTCTTTCATATAAACCCACTCTTGCTTTCGTTTTGTCCATTCTCACTTTAATCCCATACTACAATGTCTGAACTTCCACCACTTCCCCCCGTCGAAGGCGACATGGAACTTTTACTCGACGTCTATACCCATCCATCCCTTAATCAACCTGGTGCTCCACTAAGAGGCGATTATGGTGATACCGGTCGTTTGAGTGACCTAGGTGCAAAGGTATTTGACATGGCTGTCACCTACCACCTCTTCGCAAAGAAACCATTATTACCCTTAGAGGAGATCAAAGTATGTCTTTAATACCCGTATTCTTTTCTTATCCGATGTTTAAACTTGGGCGTCTATAGAGGCAGAGAGAAGACTTCCTCAGTGCAGCCCAAGCGGACAGCTGGGTCTCAGCCTACGGATTGAAGAACAGGATTAGAATCTCTGCGACTGAAATACACCTCCTTGATGTTCCAGAGGTATGTCCCTTGATCCAATCGTTCCGCGTATTTCATTGATAATTTACCTCCCATACAAAGCAAATGCGCACATACTTCTATACCTACGTTGGCGCCTTGTACATCCGCAACGGCCATGGCCCACTCCTTCAGAATTGGGTCTCCAAATTGATTGATCCTACATACGAAGCAGACATTGTCCTTCCGGCAGACACAAAGAGCAGTATCGCTTCTCTCCCGCCTGCTTACCATAGCTCTAGCCCTCCGAATCAGTTCGCACAATCTTATGCTACTCCTCCTCCACCGGCTGGTCCTCCACCACCACTTCCTGGGTCCCCTCCCCCTAACAGTATGATCCCCCCAAGCACCAGCGGTATGCCCTCCAATATGATGAGCCTGATTACTCTGGCCCTTGTCAATCAGACTGCAGCTAAGAAGGGAGTGACCATCAGTTATACTGCAGTTCCGCAGGGCCCACCTCACCAGCCCATCTGGACTGTGCGATGCCTCAGTAAGTAAATGGCTGAGATCCGTGAGTCTATTTTTAATACTTTATTCAGTCAACGAACAAGAGCGTGGCATGGGTGTTGGAAAGAGTCAGAAGCAGGCTAAGGAGGAGGCAGCGCGGCAGGCATGGATGGCGATGGGATGGTGAATGTCGGGGCTCAACAAGTAACATGACGCCGAGATCACACTCTCATCACCAACCATGCATACTTTAGGTGCTTTACTCCATAGTTGTAGATTTTCAGGTGCTCATATTTCTTTTGGTTGTTTGCTGTTATGTTAGAGGTTTTCACCTCGAAAACTAATCGTCCAAGTGTTGTCTTGATGTTTGTTGAAAATACCTTGAAAATATAGCTGAATTTACACAAGATTATGAAGTGACCAATGAAATATATAAAAGCGAACTATGAAGCAAAACCTAACCACCGAGGTACCAGAAAGCAGCGTACAACCCAATTAGACCGACAAATACCCTGAGTTGAGGATCGAGCTTGTTCCAGTATTCTCCGAGCTGCCCCAGCTGCTGGTTAGCTGCGCCTGCAATATCAGGTGGGGCAGGTGCACCGCCGAGTGTTTGACCCCGACCCTGGAATGCAGCTGAACCACTGGTGGCGTGTTTGCTGATAGTACTTTCGAGTGCGCTGCAAACAAGCTTTTAGACGCTGAATTGGGTGTGAAGTTGTCAGGACATACGATTTGTTGGCTCCTCTGACTTGATCGACTTTGGTTGAGCCCTTGAGGAAGATGAAAGTTGGCCTGGCAGTATGCTATTCAGATGCAGTGCTGGCATGATATTGAAAGAACATACATGGCAGAGACAGAGTACTCCTTCGCAACCTCTTGTGCAGCATCTACATCGCACTTGAGAAAGTTGACGTTGGTGTATTTCTTGGAGAGGGCCTCAAATGTAGGTGCAATGGCATGACATGGTCCACACCTAGAGATCAGGCGTCTCAGACGCTACTCCGATCCAAGTATGCGGATAAACGCTCACCATGTCGCATGGAAATCAATGACCTAGAAATCAAGCCACGACGAGTCAGCAGTTGCATTAGCAGGGTGATGGGGTACTTACCGATAGTTTATCTTTTGATTTGGACAAGATGCCCTTTAGCTGCGTGAGGGATGTTATATGTGTGATGGACATGGTGCTCGTCGTTGTACACGTTCGAAAGCAAAGTCTGTTCCACGCAATGTCGTGGCTGTGGACTGTTGGCGGACTTACCGGCCCGTTCCCAAAATGGAAATGATGCCGATCATTAATTGGGCGGTCCAAATGACGCAACTGGAGAAACGGACAAGGGCCATTCTTGTTCAATCGTCATTTATAAATTAAATTGAAGTGGGTTTGTTATGGACGGTGTGTATAAGTATCTCCACCATCTCCTCGTCTTTCTCTTTTGAGACCCATGCCTTTGGGTGACAATTGTCGTTGCGCAAATTCAGCACATTGCACACGCCGTCACAATCACCCTCACGCCTCTCATTCCACCAACGCTCCAACGACAAGTTCACGCTCAGACAGTATTATAGACACCAGCTATATCCCCGAAACCATGCACAAAGACAAACCCTCTGCGCAAGAACCTCATTATGACATATACGCCGGCGCAGAACCAGGGGTGAACCCCCGCAGCTTTCTCGCTCGTGCAGAATACGGGCACTTTAAAGAGAAATGCGTAATTGACATCATTGATTACGACGCTAAAGATATCAGATACAGACGCATGTCCAATGATGGACTTTTGGACTTTTTAAATGGAAAAGTTCAGAACGGCCATGACGACGACAGTATGGATAACGTTGAAGGCGTACCTGGAGACAAACAGAATCTGCCTCGAAATACCAAAGTACGATGGATTAACATTGGCGGGATAGATTGGGAAGTCTTGAGCCTTCTCGCGATTCGCTATAACCTTCACTCCCTCGCACTTGAAGATATTCTCCATGAACGCGGCCACAATCAATCAAAAGCGGATTATTATCAAGGCCATGTATTCATTCGCGTCCTCTGCAATTCGACGCGTCGCCGAGACATGGTTCGCTTGGATGATGCGGTGCCTACGTCGCTTTGTCTTGACTCAGAGAGTGGGCTATATGCACCATCAGAACAGGACTCCAGCCGCAAAAGCGAACTCGAACCGAGGAGTTCGCGAAGGAATTTGCTCACGCATGAAGAGATACCTTCGAAGGAGCGCTTGGACTTTGATCAGAGTTCTGGTGCAAAGAGAAATGGAAAAGGAAAGATACTTTCCGTGTTTCAGCTGAGAAATACCATGCACTTTCCGTTGAGGAAACGATTTGGAAAGCTGAGCGGCTACACATCAAAGGTGAGTCGTAATACTGGTGGTCTATCTGCGGATGGTAATTTGATGACCTACAGGCGAGAGAAAGACAATTGGTTCAACTCGAAGCGCTGAAGAAAGGTGACCGAATTGAGATAATAGAAGAACCTGTATTCATATTTTTGCTTCGAAACGGTGAGTGGTCTCAATATTTAATGAATATATCCTACTGACCTTTAATTATAAAAGGAACGGTCATCTCGATACATCCGACGCCAAACCTGGCCTACACAAATCCTATCAGTGATCGCTTGATTTACCTACACGATTCGGTACTACGGACGTCGGAGGATGCATCTCTGTTAGTGCAGAGCTTGTTAGACCTAGGTAAGGTCCGGTTTTCTGATTAACATTTGAGGAATGTAACGCGAATGGGGCGGAGGCGGGGGTGGGTATAGTGTCAAAAACAAGTTTTTGGGCTTATTGATTCACGTTTAAAAGAGACTAATTTCACGCTACTTTCGACAGTTGTTGACCGAGCTCTTGAGATGGTGGATGAATACCAGAGGAAGATTTACGATCTGGAGCGCCAAATACTACTCGGCCCGAGTATGCACAGTGTCCGAAGCTGTGAGTATTCCTGGTTTGGATACTACGGTGGTATCGCTAATGGAATGGGCTCTTCTAGTGCATATACTATCAGGGGATTTGATCCACCATAAACGTAGTCTTGAGCCGATCAAAACCCTGATTTACAACTTGAGACGGTACGACGAGGAAAGGGCTATGGCGGTGGCGGATCAGGGGCATTCAGTGGCACCGCCGTCGTCGCGCTCTGGGTCGCCAAAACGCGGCTCCGATAGTGGAGGGCCTCCTGAGCTGAAGGACAAGAAGAGTTGGAGCGGGGACTTTGCAGGAGTTAGCGCCCATGGAGGACAAGGTGAGTTTAATTTGGGTTGAATGGTGGGTCTGTATTAAAAGTTGGCAGGTGGTTATTTCAGCGCAAAAGCCAAAGTGTACTTGGTTAGTAGTATTCAATCAGGGAATTGACGTCTGACAACTGCGTTGCAGGCAGACGTGTATGATCACATCGATTTTGGACTGTCTAGTCTGGGGATGTTTGAGGATATTTCTGAGAACCTGATTAATTTTGCGTTTAATGTGCGTGCGGGGGCGTTATCAAGCGCTTGGTGAACTGATGTTCTGTTTTGGTCTAGACGGCGTCATATGAAATGAATGTTGTGATGTAAGTGAATTCTAGACTTTTTTTTTTCTTTATCTGAAGGAGTGGACAGGAACCGGTTGACGCTTGTGACGATAATATTCCTTCCATTGACTTTGTTAACTGGATATTTTGTGAGTAGATTGATTTTATTTTTTTAAAAGTAGGATTGAATGAAACTTAAAAAGGGAATGAACTTTCGGGGATTCTGGAGTGTGGAACATAACACGGATTTATTGTAAGTGACCCCTATTTTTTTTTTTTTCAAAAGGAAAAGATGATGATAAGTATAATAGTTTTTGGAAACTTGCTATTCCGATCATGGTTGTGCTTGTGATATTGTTCATGTACAATGATATTGTGAAAGTGTGGGAGAGGTTGGAAAGGAGACTGAGAGTGAAGAGGGCGTTGTTTGACGCCGAGGGTAATAATATAATTAAGTAATAATAGAGGATGAATACAAGAACAAACAAAGGGACGAGGTGGAGACACAGTTTCTCTTTTCTTCTTCTTCTCTCTCTCTTTCTTTATTTCTATCAGCCAATGCCACTCCTGGGAGGTCTCTTTTCAAAGAAACAAAAGTCATCACCACGCCCACAACAAAATAATGACCATGAATCAAATATTTCTTCGCCAACTTCATCCTCCTATCACTCGCAATACACCATAGCAGCAAACCTTGTCAATAATAATAATAATCTGTCTGCTGTACAACACTCATCAGGCCACAAATTGCGTTTACCATTTACTCGCAAAAAATCTAATATTTCAGGTTCAGATTTAACTTCTGCGAGTACTTCAGACTTGAACCGCCAGAATTTATTTTATGGTCATCGTGCTAGTTCAAGCATTGATGGTCAGCCTCCTCCTCCTCCTCCTCCTTTACCAGACTCCCAGGATTCTCGCAGACTACGACCACCGCCTTCTAGGTCTGCTATTTTTGCTGCTTATGGCGATCCTAATAGTGCCCTTTCAACTCGCTCTTTACCAAACGAATCACAATTACCTTCATCCGCTTCAGACCCAATCCCAGTTTCTTCTTCTCCTACTCCACGTCCACCACGTCCTCAGAATCCGAACAAGAGACCTTCACTTTTCGTTTGGTCAAAATCAAATTCTTCATCTCCTACCGTTCCTCCAAAACCACCAACTCACTCCATTTATGATTCCAACCTTTCACCGAATTCTCCCTTTGATTCGGGTACAGAATCGGCAGCAGATTCAGCTCCAGGTTCTTTTGCTCTCAAGTCGTTTCGTAACGTTCGTGAACCTTCACCCGCCAACAACTCCAACGCTTCCTTGTCCGCACCCATTCCAAGACCTCGTGGTGAAAGCATAAATTCAGAATCCTCTCAGAGAATTTCTGTCGCCGCTTTTCGCGAAGCTCAAGCACGTCGCAGTATGGCTGGCTCTCCTTCACCTTCTTTCCGTTCCCCAAGTCCTACTCCTGCTATTCCCCAACCACCCGTACCCACTCCGGACCCTCCACGTGCCCGACGTACCCAAAAACAAACTCGCAACTCTCCTCCAACCAGAGCAAACCAGAATCGTCGGCGGTCCCTTATGCCCGCTTCAACTTCCGAATCCGATGATGACTCTCCAGATTCTTCAGATCCAGACTCGGAAGATGACGAAACTATGCGGCCTCGCATTTCCACGAATCACACTCGTTTTCCTCAATACAGTGGAAAAACAAAAGCTAAATCCGAAATGGGCCATGGATCCAAGCTTGATACACAAAACACCCGCAACGACTACCCTGTACCATCACGTCCTCCCAGATCACATACTGGTCATTCCATCACGGCGAGTTCCAGTGTGCAACCACGTCCGACACCAATAACCGATGCTTCTTCGAGCAATCAACAGGTACAACCACGCTCACAATCTAGTCTCAGTAATTATGCCAGTTCATCACGACAGAGAGCTAGTGCATCTACAAGTGCTTTGACACCATCAGCCGCAGCTAAGCGCGCCAGCGTTTTGGCCACTGCCAATGCTCCATTCGCTAAAGGTAAGCCCGCAAGATCCCACACCACTTTAGTGAGGCTAATTTTTCTTCTCAGGCTCCCTAGCCGATGATAAGCAGTTCTCGACGCAGCAGCATATTAAAATGCCTGAGCCTATTTCTGGAAGGACCAACACTTCCATGCCCACCACAAAACAAACCCCAGACAGTGGGTCCGACTCTGATGATGATGCGCCGCTCGCGACACTGGTGGCACCCAGACGGCCAGGAAGTGCCATGTCCTCATACTCTACAAGATCTACGGGAAACATTTCTAGGGCCGGCCATCCACCAAAGCCGTTGATTGACATCAATGAGCTAACTAACCCCAAACGTGCCTTGACCGCTGCGGAGAAAAGCAATGAAGGTTTCACTTCCGGACAGACTTTGCTCTCACAACACAAGAAGGAATCGTTCACAGGATCCCCTTTGGTTCAGAGTCCCACAGCTATGACACCTCCCTCGCAGAACCCTCCAGAGATGGATGCTCAGCCTTTGACCCGCACTGTCCCCCCACACAAATTTATCTCGCCACCAAGTTCCCCGCCAAAGGAACTAAAACAGTACGTCAGTGATCAATCACTTGCAGACACGTCCATTGCTACTTCAATCAGCTCTGTTCCGGTCAGAGATTCGAGTCCTGAAGCATCCAAGCGGGCACCACTTACAGATCGGTTGAGTCGCGCTGTAAAATTGACCGCATCTCCGTCTGTTCCATCACCCAATCTCAATGCGAGCACAGCTTCTGCACCAGAGCAGGCAACTCGACCACCTGAGACGTCCAAGTCCGCGACCGCTCCTTTGCCGCCTTCGACGAGCCAATCTCGCCTTCCTGGTCACCGTCGCCTTTCTTCCGGTATGAAGGCCTTTTCGACACCTGCCGTCGAAAAGGTAGATCCCAGTCCACCGGACGAAGATCTTGTACAACTATTAGGCACGGCTGGCATCAAGTTCATCTCACGAACAGGGGACTCTTCTTCAGAATCTAGCGATACCGAAAGCGAACCGGAGAAGCAACCAGACACTGCGCCCAATACCAAGGATAGGATTGCCCCTATACCCATCAAACAGAGATCTCCTCCCCCTGCATTTAGTGTCACTTCTCGCCCCTCTTTCCCCAAGCGCGACCAAGCATCCGTGGCCTCTTTCCAAACTGCGACTTCAGACACAAAGTCAACTTCTACATCTCCGCCGACAAGCTTTACCACCCCTAGGCAGCGAAGCAGCACCCTTATCCCTTCCAGTTCATCCGTATCTGTCACTCCCAAACCCCCTGGCCCTTCGGCTTCACAACAAAACTCTGTCCCCTATCCTGCCAGACCTAATTTCACCTCCAATACTGCTGGGCCACAATCATCTTCTCCTAATGATCGCAATAGCTCTCTAAGACCCCCTGGAACGAGGCAGAGAAGTTCGACGATGATCACGGGTGTACCGTTGAGCAGTCAAATGCCCAAAAGTTCGACACAGGTGCTACCCGATAAACCATTTGCATCTCGCCGCGATAGTCCCGCGAGCTCGATTGGCGATTCCAGTAGCGGGAGAGCACCGTTGACACCGAGGGATGGAAGCGATATTGCTCCTCCTTCTGAAACCCAGTCGACGATCAAAAAGAGAAATGAATGGAACAGTGGTGTCAGTGGATTAGGCGTCAAGCAACACATCAAGAGGAGGAGTGTGAGCTTTGAAGATGATGAGAGGGACGTTGTCAGACATGCTCCTGGTCACCTCCGAGGCAATTCAAAGGCGCGAAACGATTCTGGGAGTGGTGATACGAGCAACGAAGATGACAAGGAGGTCAGGAGGAGGGAGAGGAGGAGAAGTGAAGCGCGGGCAGCTATTGAAGTGCGTAATGATAACCGCGTATTGCTGTTCTGCAAGCTAACCCGCTTTTGTTTAGCTTGGGAACGTTATCAATGGTCGAGGACCAGTTGTCAGTGACGATGACGAGGATGTGCCTCTGAATAACCAGATGCCAGTGAATCCGATGATGGCACAGGCTGGCCAGATGCCAGGCCCAATGGGCTTTGGGGCACCAAACCAGATGATGTGGCCGGGTAACATGAACATGGGTGCACCCGGCATGCTTTCTCCCGCTCAATTCATGCTTCCTCCCCCCACGACCCAAGACCCCAACTTCCTCGTCGCCCACCAGCAAGCCATGCTCATCGCCAAGCAGGCATACCAAATGGCTGTTGCACAACAAGCTATGGCGGCTGCAGCAGACGAATGGGAACGTGGGTCGGCGATTGGAGGCTTTGGAGGTGGTGGTAGTGTATATGGTGGTTCCACTGCTTCACAGTCAATGATGGTTCCTCCTTTCATGAACATGAATATGGGCATGAACATGAATATGAACATGAACATGATGCAAGCTAACCAGTGGTCCAGTGCATCCTCTGTTTATATGCCGAGCTCGTCGCGTTCAATGTATGGCGGAATGATGGGTGGTATCAGCAGTTCGCGCAGCGAGTATGGCGGTGGTGCCACAAGCGCGACAAACAAGTGGAGCTCGTCCCGCAGCACCTATGGCGAAAACTTCGGGCCTTCGTCAGCCTCGTCGCGCAGAACTGGCGAGATGCCCAGGCGACCTTTGTTGAGCGGCGTTACTGCTTCGCAGCGAGACTCGAGTTATTTCCCCAATATGCCGCCCACGATGCCAGCAGCACAGAACAGGAATGGAAGAGGCAGCCCAGACTTGAGGGTTCCCTCCAATAATAATCCAAGAGGGAGGACGACGAGCCAACCTGCGATTGTTAATCGGTCGCCGCCTAGCCACCAACCGAGAAAAGCACCCCCTCCTTCGAGTTGGAAGGCTTCTGGTGTTTAATGAACCCTTCCTGTCTTCTCTCGTCATAGTTTCTCCCTTGAATCTGTTCTGTCGCCTATCTAACACTTTTACTCTTTTGGGGTACATTTCGTAGGTAACACTTTTTTTTATCCTCCTCCCTTATACCAGACATTGTTGGATGCTTTGAGCCTTTTCAAATACCCATTCGCATGAGCTCCCGGCTGTTTTTTATGTTGTCATTATTCCCCGCCCCATTCCCTTGGTATCCCTCTTTTTTGTTTAGGCTTATACACTCCTTTCAATTTTCGTTTTTTTTAGGCTTTTTCGTTTAATCTTCTATCTATACAACCATATCCAGCATTGGACATCTAATTGAGCACAACCCACATTCCCCCACACACACACCATCATTTATATCATGTTCTTCTCCCCCATTCACTTGATTCCCTACTCTACTAGTCCATTCGTGCACCTTACGTCCACAAACTTGAAACACCCATGCATACGATTTAAAATCAATCACGGACCGTCTTGTGTATATTTAGTGTTTTTACCAGTACCTTTCCCTCCACATCACTTAAACCTCTCCCTTTTCATCTCGACATCTTCCAACTTTCCAACTCCGTATTAGTACATAGAGCTCTTTTGGTGATGCAACATTTCTCCTTTTTGTGGAATTTAATTCAAGATGCTCGTTAATAGATTGACAAAAGAAAACCCATTACAATTGTGCAAGAATCAATTGTTGGTTTGAACCTTTTTGTCTGACAGGATTTGAATTTTCTATGCCCCTTTTTCACCAAGTAGTGTGTTTCGAATGCCTCGAGGTGATTACAATTGGACGTGAACCACGTTGTAAAGGGTTGTTCAGCACCTGTCTCTTACGTATCTCCGCAGAAACAATGTTGATATAAACTGTGGGTAGGATTGAGAATGACTTGACACCTTTTGCCATTCTTCTTGTGTTAGCCTGCAAATATGCGCCTGCGTGGTGAATGGTGTGTTGGCGTTGCCTCTGTTTTAACGTACGTTTTGATTTGATATTTCGATATGCATTTCATCTGTGATATGTGGGGGTCCTTCTGACAATCAGATTTATCTTATAGGACTGTTACTTTTCTCTTACTCGTCCTCATCCATGTATGTACCTATGTGCCTTCCTTCGAGTCCATCATTTGTGCTGATCAATGTTTGGATCATTCTCCCTAGGTCGGACAAATCAATACCTCCACTACTCCACGCAGAATCTCCATGGTGACATGCAGGAACCTCGTGTATGCTGCAACGTTGAACTAACGCATGATATTTTAGATTGATGTCGATGCCTCAGGATTTGGGTAAGCCAGTTAATGTAATCGGACCCCGGTTGATATTGAATGCGCTTCACACAGAGCTGCTATAAATCGAGCTGTAGCCCCAAACAACGTCACCGTATATGCTACGAATGGCAGCCTGCCACTCCAGGCCAATGCTGGAATTCGTCAAATATACCACTTTGGTCTCTATAGGTACTGCGCATACGTCGACTCGGATAGTTCAGGATTATGCGGCAATCATACGACCGGCTACAAACTGAACCCGTTCACCGTCATTGCAGCGGATGCGCCCCCACTGGTGCTTCCTCTGACGTTGCCTATTCCGAGTGTGAAGGAGGCTGCAGCTGCTGGAGCGTTTTTTGACGATCGGTATCTGGGACAGTCTACCAAGGCGGCGTATTGGATGATCCTCATCGCGACGGTATGCACCGTATTAGCGCTTGCGACGTGAGTGATTCTCGATTGAATATTTTTGGCTCGACGATGAACTGACGCCTTTTCAGGGGTGTATTGAAGCACGGAATGACATATTTCTTGTCCACGTTATTTACTGTCCTGGCTAGCGTGATGCTACTTGTCGCTGCAGCGATTTGGACAACTGTTATCAATAAAGCCAAGGCGATCAACGACCTAGTTTTGCCTGGTTATGGCTCGCTGGGAATAACTGTGTCCATGGGCAACGGAGTACTCATGACCTGGGCGGCGTTTGTTGTTATGGTTGTGGCTATTGTGCCTTACGGATTGAGGTCAGTTATTTGTTGTTTGCGCGTCGATCACTGGCACATGCTGACAATTGGCGCGCGCCTATTTAGTTGTTGTACCTATCGAGGATGATACCATACAAAGCGTCCGGAGACACGACGGAAAGATACACTGTATTTAAGTAGGTAAATCGTTAGAATGATGTCCCGCAATTACGTTTGAAAACTATTTAATTCGTCCCATGAAGTCTCACGACATGCGTGATCAGCATCATCCGAGTTGATTGTCATTTTACACGGGGGGCAATTGCTTGTCCAATTCCGCGCCGAGGTGACC
>NHTK01001353.1:0-47205 GCA_002938355.1 Panaeolus cyanescens | reverse complement strand
TCAGGTTGACATGAGACCGGAGACAGTTACCCGAAGGGCACCCCTGCGGACAAAGTTAGTTATACGGGTATTCAAAAGCAGAATTGAATTACAGGATTCGCCCACCCAGAGCCATAGTCCCACTGACCGTGGAGATCATATGTCATGTACACAATGTAATCGACGACTGCACCCATGAGTTCAGCTGGGAATCCTCGAAGATACCTACCGTTTGGATAAGCAATTGCAACGAAGGTAAAACAAGGAAAGAAATGTCATACCAGTAGCTCGCTGGTGCAGCAATAGACAGTGACTTCTCTGTTGGAAGTTCAGCCCAGACCAAGAGAAGGAAGAGCAGGTAGTTGATTCCATCGTCCTGTTGGCCGGGAGGGATTCCCGGGATATCGGGCGCTGCAATCTCTTGTCAAAAATATCAAAACAAACATCTGAAAGAGCCTACCTCCGGGATATTCCCAGTCAAAGTCTACACCGTCCAAGCCATGTGTGTTGATGAAGGAAATGACATTATCCCTGAACTGGATCCGATTGTCTTCAGCCAAGGCACTGCGGAGAACGTCGTAGGTGCTTAGGTCAGTGCTGAAAGACCACCCGCCAAACGACAGAATGCGCTTGACTCCTTGCAAGGCTTTGAAATGCTCGAATTGGTCGGAGTAGGCACTGACATTAACATTGAAGTCGCTAGGGTTGATGGACGCAAACGCGTAGTGCACATGAGTGTAGCCCAATCCGGCCCAATCGACCCAGTCGATGTACGCATTCAAACATGGCCGGTCAAAGTTGAACGCTTCGAAGTAGCCAACCTTGATGTATTGTGCCGGTGGGCTGCCTTTGACAAAATCTCGTCCGCAGTGGGAGATGCAGTAGTTGGGGTTGTTAGTTTTATCCTCGGTACAGAAGTCGTCGGTTGTGCCGCAGAACCCCCAAATGTTGCAGCAGGCATTAAGAGGACAAGGATTGAGGTCGGCTAGAGCAGCACCACCCGTCGGTCGCGTAGTGCCAGGGACTTGTGGACCACACTGAGCATCAGTGATAGGTGCTGGCATTGGCGGATCACCAGTACTAACACAGAGAGTGTAAGCAAGCTGAAGTTTGTCGCAACCATTCCAATTCCACGTATTTTTGTTGAAGTCCTCGATATTCTGTGTCGTCAATCCAAAGTTGGCTGCAATAGCGGCGCAGTAGTCACCCGACTGTGTCGTGTACGTGGCGCAGGTCCCATCCGAATTAGGCTTTGGAGTGATATCTGGAAGGGATCCCGACGAGCAGCAAACGCGTTGTCCAACGGCTAGCGTCGAACAGAGGTTGGATTGGGGGTTGAACGTTGTGAAATCGGTGGCTGAGACGCCGCATTTCGAGGCCAATGAGCCGCAGGAGTCGCCAGAGACAACAGTGATCGTTCGGCAGTCGGCACGCTGCTGGAAAACGTTCAGCAACGAACGTCGACTGAGGGAACCTGCTGTAACGTCGCTAAGCCCAGTTGTAAGTGGAGGGACTTTGAATGTGACATCCTCCCAGTCCCTAAACGCATCAGCGCTGGGAGTATCGGCGCATAAACCGGCAGACCACTGCTTGACAGTGCTCTGAACAAATGTGATGTTGCCTGATGTGCTGACAGCAATTCCGAACGCAAAATCGGATCCACGGTCCTTGGACCCGCATAATTGGACGACCATGACATCGCCGAGTGAGGCACCCTGTTCGATGTAATCGATGAAACGGGACAATAACGAGGATGCTACGCCACCGTCTTTGAGATTTGAGCCTGAGTATAGGCCTAGGATAACGTTTCGCGAGGAACCAAAGGCAATCGTTGAGCTGGTGGACGTGAAGGAGTGTGCAGCGGCAATGATATCGTCGTGTGCATCTGCAGATGCTGTTCCTGTAACAGCAATTTTGGCGGCTTCTTGGTGGTCCTCAGTGTTGGTAGATGCAGTGGAAGAAGCAGAGGCTGCGGGCTTGGCTGTTGTTCGAAAAGAACTCGGGCTGTTTTTCGTGCAAGCACGAATTCGGATCCCTAGTGAAGAATCGTCCAGGGAGCTATAGACTGGGAAGGAGACGGAGAGCGACTTGGTGCAGCTCTTCAGGTTATCGAAACTGGCATAGGTTGGCCAGTTGACTGGGTCGTCACCAAGTTCAAAACAACTTGGTGGACATTGTTGGAAGAAGGACGGCGATATGTCACGGTGGTTCGCTTTCCAAGCAGCTATGCCATCCTGAATGTTTGTGATGACGTTGGATAGTGGGGCCTTTGCGACCACAGACGCAACCACAAGCGGTAAGAGGGTATGAGGCTTCATAGGACAAAGGACTAAGTGGCCAGGAAGTTAGAAAGCAAATGGTAGGCATTAGGCTAGATAAAGAAAGGCCCTGATTTGTTCACCAGTCATACGAATATTGCAATATCGTTGCATTGTCGAAGACGGTGCAGTGCTGGCAGCTGGATATTGCACCGTGCAAAATTAGTTCATCGAATGGTAGTCCTCTAATTCTGGACTGGATGAAAATAATAACGGTTCATCCTCCGAGTTGGCGTGGTCTTACCTGTAGTAGCACTGACAAATGCCCCTCTCAGATTCCCTCTTCATCGGAGACTGTTTTTTAAAGCAAAAATTAGCGACCCATGCGTTGGAGTTCATCAATAATGAAGGAGATGATTATAAAATGTAGAATAATTCAACTTACACGAACCTTGCCAAAGCTTGCCACGTCGCTTCACCCACTACTCGGGTTCTCTGCCCATAAGGTGACAGCTGTTTAGGTAATAAAAATACATCATCCTGGTGTATTTTGAACAAAATGGATCTACCGATGCCTGACCAGCGGGCATAGAGGAAGATTTGCAGATTTTATGACCATTCATGATCTGTCTCAGTGACGAGACCTCACCTTAAGTTGCCAGAAACTTGGGCCTTGTTCTGATATCCCCCAACTCATACCAGCCCAGATGCGAGCGATAAATTGTGCTTTCTTCTTTATTTGCAGCCTTGTTGGAGTTGTGCATGCCTACTCCATCCCTGGCGGTTATGAAAGGTGGGTGTTTTGACTATTCCATGCTGGGAGCTCATTTGAAGTGTTGTTAAAGGTTGATGTTCTACTACGCATACTTGATAGACTGTCAGCTCAATGGCGGCAGTCCGAAGACGATCGCTCGAAGATGTAAGGAGTCACCATGTACCTTTGACGACTTTATGCGTTATATCATGAAGGATGTAAGCCTTTTTTTGTCGCAGCGAATTCAAAGTACTCACTATTCGACTACCACAGCCTCCTGCAACAATTGACGTATTTCCTAAACCGTACCCGGCAATCCCTCCGCTGCAAGACACTGCGTTATCCGTTGTAGACCAAGGCCTTGCTGGACCCATCGACCCTAGCCACGTCTATACAGGCGCCGAGAAGAACGATCCGTATGATAAACTGTTAAAGAAAGTTGCAGGCTTTATTGGGAACCTATACTCCAATGAATCTTTGCCCAAAGAACTGACCAATGGTGGAAAGGAGGCCATAGAGAGGACTGTGGTTGCCCGTAAGGAAGCTCAAGTAATGTCATTTTTCAGCAAGCCACCAGGATCGGCATACACTCCCAAATACACCAAAGAGACTCTGTATGGGATTGAATATTCGCAGCTAGATTTGGACGCGACGAGAACCGCAAATCCAGGGGTGGACATGGAAACAATGCAGGCACAGTGGAATGCCCATCGCGATGTGGGCCACGAAGAAAATATCCGTGTTCTCAGGGGTGTTCTCAAACGGATCGAGGAAAGTCAGAAGTGGATGTGCTCGTAGGGCAAATCCAGGGTGAATTGGGATGGACAGGAATTTAACGAAGCTAGGTTCTACATCAGTTCTTTACCGAACGATGATACATGTTCTTCGCTCCTACCGGGCTGTTTTATTCTTCTCTCCGAGTCATAGTAGAGCCTAGAGGAATGTTCGAACCGAGATGCTGAAATCCACCTACGGATTCAAATCTTTGCCACGCCGCTGCCTAGAGAAGCGGAGTATGCACCATTGCTGAGTGAAATCGAAGTTCGAAGAGCAACAGCAATGCGGAATCAGATGGCGCACCTATCCAAATAAAACAATAATCTCTGAAACCAACAAGTTGAAGTGGCATTGGTGAAAGGGACACTTCAAGTTCAAGTTCTCGGGATCTTCGGCACAGGTCAGGTGAGAACCAGGGCCTAGACTGCGCTCGATGCACAGCCATCTTGCTTATGTGAGGAACGTTTGTCATCGATTCCCCTTCATTAATATCGCACGTTGTAGCTGACGCGCGTCTAAGAGTCTCTAAGGGTGTCTGTAAGAATGTCTAGAGGATTGGTTGACAACAAATCCTCCCCTTTTCGATAAGAGAGCTGTCCAAGCTCATCAAACAGTCTTAAAATCTTATTGTCTTTATCATTATACTCTCCAATGACTGTTGCCATACCTAGAGGGCCACTTGGGCCTTTTGCGAATCGCAAATGCGTAAATGTTTGAAATCAAGGGCATTTTTGGATAAAATTCAGGTCTGCCCTTGATTGTCACTTGTCATAATTATTGCATCACTGTACATTGGCAAGTGCCAGTATTGTTGCATCATTATGGCAGGATCGGCTGGGTGTCCATCCAGACATCGTGTAAGCATATGCATCAGCTTGCAATACATACTTAAATAAAAAATTATAGCATCGCAAGACGCCACGCACCATCTCAATTTCCATGATTGGCATTGATGTACATCAAATTGTCATCAATAAGAAGCCACTAATCAATTATGTATCCTTTATAAATACTTACTTACTTATTACGACTTGACCCAAGTTATTTTTAGCCTGAAGCGGGAAAGGAGACGGGGACGGGGACAGATGGCCGTCCAAGGGAGAGAGCAATATAATTTTATAGTCGGACGTGATCCTGGATGATCGATGAATAATGATTGAGAGTATTTTTGGACGATTGAACGCCATGAGCACGCGTTTGAGGTGAACATTTGAATACTTAGTGGCAAGTTGGGAATGTAGCGACGAGCGGCGAGCCTGAGGCCAGACAGGGACAAGCGAGAAGCGATAGCCTGTCGCTCAGGTACGCGGTCGTACTAGCAGGGTATTCGAGGACGAACGTGCTGCACAACCACCATAGAAAACAACCAAAATATCTTCTCTGACATGCATCACCATCAAAACGCTCTGTCAGCGCCAGTAAGTAAGTATCATGAGAAAAACACCAAGTCTGAAAGTCTGAAGAAAGCGAAGGGATGGGAAAAAAGGGCGGGACCATACGCCGCTTACGCGGGGCTTCCTGTCAACGCGGACATAATGGCCAAAACCAAACCCAAAGCAAGGCAAGGGAAGCGGGTTCTGAAAAAAGTCGAGTAACTAACTGTATCTGTATCACGAATCAGGTACTCATGCTTATGTTACGCCACCTGACTCTCTGTAGCCGCTATACCCCAACCTACGCACACCATGCAATGCAATGAATAAAATGGACACCCAAGGCTGTGTGCTAAAACTCCGATAATCATCATATCCATACCATCCTGTAACTAAAATGAAAGTGGAGTAGCCTAGTAAAAATGTAGTGGCCATGGGTGTTGGACAGATGAACAATCCAATGGTTGGTCGTCTGACAGGCACACTGACACCATTACCCGCGCGGTACATCGTGTTGATTCTTTGCCAAAGGACGAAAGTGCGTTCAAGTTGATGGGAGCACGATAACACATCTGCCAGTCAAGCGTGGTCACGGTGATGCGTCCAAAGTGGGTGCAGAAATAGGCGCAAGGGTGGGATCCAACCTGTATCTGCACGAATATCAAGAAATCAACGATGAACGAGAGGTGATGATGAGGGGCTGTTTGCAGAAAAATCACTGGCAAAGACGTATTATGATGCGGGCGAGGGTGAGAGTGAAAAGAGAGCGATAGCGATAGTGTCAAGGTTTAAAGGATAAATTTACAAGGCCGTTAAAGAAGCAAGCTAAACAAAAGTCGTAAAATTGGCAAATATGTACAGCGAAGAAAGCAAAAAAGTGTGGAGAGACACCATTGCTGGTGAGTGTAGAACGGAGAGAGTTGTAGGATAGGATAACAAGGGAGATGAAGAGGAAGAGATCCGTGAAATTATCAGTATAGAAAATATGTAGATAGAGAGCACTACATGAGCAGGAGATTTAGCCGTCAACACCGATAGGACCGTTTCCTTGCGTTTCGCCGCTTTGGCCACCAGTCCCTTGGCCGCCATCAGGTGTTGTTTGCGTAGGTATTGGTTGAACAGTAACTGGCGGATTACCAGGGAAGGATGTGATAGGGCCAGTAGGGAATCCAGTTGGTAGAGGCGAGGGTGTTGGGATTGGTGATACTCCCTGAAAGGTCGATGTGCCATTCGCGATGTCTCCAGTGGTCAAAGGAGGACTGCTTGTAGTAGAACCGGCAGGACCCACTGTTGACTGAGATACCGTGTGTATGCTATCAGTCGAGTTTCCACTTCCCGCAGATTGAGTATCAACATTGTTGTTCTTTTTCCTCGTGCCTCCAACTGCTCCTCCCACAACTGCCGCAATAATGACAACAAAAGCAACGACTAGGATGATGATGCCTTTTGTCGTTCTGAAAAATGGAGTCTTTTCTTGAGGTGGGGGCGGTTTGGAGGCTGGAGGTGGATTGGAGTAATTACGCTGCTGGGTGCGGGCTGGTTTGGTACCAGCTTCAAGGTCACGGTGGCTGGGTGGTGGGGTTGATGAACTAGACTTTTCCAATAAGTCTGTGGTATAACCCGACTATAAAATTGGCCAAATCAAGCCCAATATGAGAGAGAAGGATGACCGAAAAAAAGACATTAGAATCGTGCGACTTGTGCTTCAGGAACCGTAGAAGGACGCAAACGCACCTGCAACATGCCCTTGTCCACTGCTGGTGCCGCAGCTAGCAGCTTCTCGTCATATCCTGGGTGTCCGTTATTCGACATGATTTAGGTATATTGAATGAGGAATTCCTGTGGTATAAAGGCTGCAACCTCCAACAAAGTTGACAATGCCCAACTCGATTTGGTGAGAAAGTGCGACGCCTGGTCGAGGTTATGCTAGAAAGTGAATAATGGGTGTCGTTGAAACGCAAAAAGTTCAACGCCTGTCCGTTCAGATGGTCGTGGACGGATGAAGGGAAGAAAAAGCTCCAAAAGCACAAGATTCAAGAGTACAGCCGCAGGAGAAACGAATGGCTTGCGGGCAACCTGTCCGTCCGCCTGGCTCGGCTTGATGGGCATATTTGTCCGTCTTTTGCAGGGACCTTTGTTGATTGTCATCTTCCCATTCATCAACTCTGAAAATATTAAAATCAGCCTTTAGAGCACTGGACTTGATGGTCAAGGAGAGAATTTGTCAATGGGTTCAATACTCAAGAATATTGCATAAACTATGCGGTTTATATCAGCCAATATTCAAGAGTTGACAAAGTCAGGTAAGTAAACCTTCAAGGAAAAATTGGCACGCTTGGCTGAGCTGACACGCTGGACAGGTTGTTTTCTTAGTCTCAGGCTTTTGATAAAGGTATAATTGTGCGGCCGCAATAGACCTCTGGCCCCACATACTGCAGGTTATTAGCATTTCGATGGAGTGATTTCAATCTGAGAGCGTAAAATAACCTTGCAGAGAGGCTAATAGGTGCCGATTGGTGGCTTCTGGTCGACTGTCTAAAGTCCTGAACGTTGAACGTTGAACAGTGACCATACTCATGGTACATACCCATTGGTAAGAACTTGCAGAGCCTTGCATCATTTCTGGTTTGATTGATAAATCACCTTGATTCGACTTTTATTCCTAGGTTAATCCTACCAGGAAAGCTGCTTTGACAAACCATAACAACCATGTCCAGCAATCACTTGACACTGTCTCATTGACCTTGAACCTTGATTTTTCAAGGAACAAATTTCCCAGTGTTGCGCTGTCAGAGTGGATTGGATGATGCCTACATATGAACCCAAGGTCAAAGTTAACCGACAGCCTATTTTAAGCATCTCGGAAGCACAAGCCGCAGATGATGGATAATTTCGCTCAGCCTTGTGTACCTGCTTGATCTTATCAACGAGAAGAGCTGATGGGCCCAGATAGTGAGTACTGGCAACCATCCTTTCCCTAGTTGTCTTTTCTTCTTTCTTCTTCACACCCACTCACAGTTAGTGCTATCACAGACACGCCTCCCCTCCAACCGAGAGCTTGAGATAAAGCGACTGAAACGACTCAATCATAAACGCTTCGCTTCAGAGCAAGTAATATGGCTTATTCATTTCCGTTGAATAGCACTCTTTTATTATTGACCGTCATCGTGGTCTTATTGCCCGTCCAAACCTATGCCTTTGGAGCCGGTGATATTCCCGACTTTGCTTATTTGAACGGTATGCGTCTAACCCTTCCTCGACTTTTCGTGTTTATAATTAATTGACGCGGACACAGACAAGGCTTTCCGACATGGAGACATCGAAAATATTCTCGAGACATTGACCAAAACCGCAGCGGTCGGCGGTGGTTTCATGGGCTTCATGAAAAAGGTCACTGGAGGCAAAACGTTCAGCAAGAGCGATATCAAGAAAGTCTACTTCGTACGTCTTGCTCATCGCATTCAAATATTCGTATATGTAGCTCATTATTTGAAATAAACAGGGAAACTGGTTGAGGGATTACTCTCAGGTAAAAGAATTTGTCTACCCATGAACGCAAGAGTACCCAATCGCGTTACAGGCTATGGATATTGCAGGTCTGAGCAAACTCACCGCCGACACTCTCGTCCTTGTCGTTTCTGTCCTCGGATTCATGGTGGGTCCTTTGAATCATTATTTCCCATCTCTTCAACTCAACTCACGCTTTGCACAAATGTCCAGACCTTTGGTTATTCTACCCTTGAGTTTGATGTCACCCCAGAACGATTGGGTGTGTATCTTCCAGTCGAGCACATTGATAACCCCAAGTATGTATTTATTTCTTTCAGCTCGTATTGTAGATACTAACGACTGTACTTTCAGGGGCTACGCAGAAAAAGAAGGCGACGCACGTCAATTCCACCCTAAACTTCGTCCTCCTGTCAACCCTGAAGAGCTCGAAATTGACGAGTATACAGGAATGAAGGCAAGTTTCATGCACTAGACTCATCTAGCCAAAACAAGCGTTAACTCGACATGCGGGTGTAGAAATACATGGCGTCAGATAATCAAGGATGGGACACCTCGACCGCGTTCATTCGTCGCACTTTCAGAGCATGCATCGAATACGGGCGTCGGGCAGGTGGTGAGGAAGGCGCCGATTTATGGGAAGCCTACCGCCTTATGGGTACTGGTCTTCATACCATGGAAGATTTGTTAGCTCACAGCAATTGGTGCGAGATTGCATTGAGGAAGATGGGCTACGAAGAAGTCTTTTGTCATGTTGGAGATGCAGTTATTATCAATACCCCAAACGGACCCGCTCCACCTTTGGTGACAGGTACTTTTGGAGGTGCGCTGTTCTCATTTCGAGGTTCTCAGAACTTACTCTGATGTGTATTATACCACAATAGGCGCTGATTTCTTGCACTCACTACTTGGTGAAGCCGGAGAGTGCGTTTTCTTTCTCATCCCGTAGAATCCATAGACTCAAACATACATATTTAGCAAATTGAGCCAGTCCAGCGTCACAGACCTTTCTCAAAAAATGAACAACGTACGTCCTCTCCCCACTTCCCTATTACTTTCTCATTTAATCATCCCACTAGGCTCAAGCAAACGAAGGCAGCGGAAACGGTCCAAACCTCGACATGATCAAAGCCCTCATGAGCAGACTCGGCGGAGGCGGCGAAGACACTTCCAAAGCGGAGCAAATTCAGAGCGAGTCAAAGGCGTATCACTTTGACCCTGATAATGTCGCTCCCCCTGAGGTGCAGCAGAGGCTGAAGGAGTTGTTGGCGTGGCATGATGATGTTATGAGGAATATTGAGAAGAAGATTGAGATGATCCCTGGGTTGGAGGCTTTGGTGGAGGAGTTGTCGAATGCGTTGAATGAATGTGAGTGTGTACTGCATTTTGTGGATGTGCTCAAAGTCTAAGTAAATGGAGACTAACAGTATTTTATAGATATTTATACTGTTTTGGCACCTTACATCGTCGTATGTTCTTTTTCTTCTTCTTATACTAGCTCTCTTTTTCATCTCGCATTCATAGCCTATCTTGATGCAAACCACGTCGGTCCTCGATGAAGGAAGCAAAGCCGTCATCGACAACGATGACCAATACGAGGTACGCTACCCTTCTATCCTCTCCACACCGTATCATAAAAATTGACCTCAAATTTCGGAAGGTCTTCAACAACCCTCACGCTCATGATCCCTCTCACAGCATGCTCTCCAAGGTCAGTAGTAACCCTAACCTCAATTTCCCTCCCTCACCTCATCTCACCGACCTCGATTTGTAGGACCACTTCGGCCTCGTACTCAACGAACCCGCCGGAAAAATTGCCCAAATCGTCGTCCGACACACCGTCAACCTCCTCGTTCCCGCATGGTCAAACGACGAAGATCCTGATCAAGTCATCGACCAGGTCAGTTTCCTTCTTTTTTCTATACAGCTATCTACAAGTAGTATTCTCTGCTGAACGCTGGACCTCGTATGAACTTGAATATGTATGTAGATCCTGGAGGCTTTCCATCACCCCTATTACGCCACTGGCCGCTCTCAAATCCAAGAACAGATGTTTGACGAGATGCAGCGCTGGTTCGGTGGGCTTGGGGAGGAAGGCGCGCTCGTTATCGAGTCTTTGACCAAGGTTCGTACTTTCCCCCGTATCTCCTTTCATCGCTTGTCTCATTTTCATGTTTTTGCATTTGCTCGCATAGGAAAGTGTCCGTGAACACAGGAACAAACGCCAGGGATACACTGAGATTGAAGAACCTGGATATGGGGGTTGCAGTCATGGTCACGGTGGATCATCGTCAAACCCTGGTGCCGGTCTGGCTGGGTTGAGCGGGCTCGCTGCTGGATATGGATTTGGTAACTTTGGTGGAGGTGTGTAACGTTTTATTGCTTTTGTGAAACCGTGACTTATCCTAATTGTTTTTATCTTCGTACAGGAGGAGGAGGAGGAGGAGGAGGAGGCGAGGATTCGGGTGCGTAGACTTTATAATATACTAAATACCTCTCTTTTTAACCTTTGATGCAGGCTATGAACACCAAGAATCGTACAACACTGATCGGGGATACGATTATTCTGGTGGTAACAGCTACGGAGGCGGAGGAGGGTACGAGCAGGAACGACAAGAACCAGAGCCAGAATACGAGTCTAGTTATGGTCGCCACAGGGGTGAAGAATACGCTGAAGAAGCCGAAGAAGAGGAGGAGAAACCTAGTTGGTTTAACAGACGACGCCGCGATGAGGAAGAAGAGCAGGAGGAGGAGTATGAGCATCAAGATAACGAGGAGACGTATGGTGCTGAGGAATTGGACTTGGAGGATCGTCAAGAGGAGGATGGGTGGTGAAAGTGCGCATAAAGTTCGAGTGGGTGTGAAGAAATCCCATTGAATCGACGCGTGAAAGGAGTCTAGACAGGTCTCATGGAGTCGACCCGAACATAAAGCTGGAGGTATTGATATATTGTTGGTATATATCAGCAAGCAGAGAATTTTGAATGTATTAATATTTCAATTCGAATATAAACCCTTTGATTTCTGTCAGTTCTGGGCGCAGTATCGTTGGGTCTATCTCCACACACGTGTGTGTGTCGCGCAGACATTGAAAGTTTAGCTAGTGGACAGTTTTCCCTGCCACACAATTTTAAAAAAAGTATGTCGACTCCACACAAACGTCTGTGTCAATTACAAAACATGGATTCATCTGTTTTACACCGAACCCAATTGATCCCTAAGCAGCTAGCGTACCTAAACTAAAAAGTCCTAAAAGTAAAAAGCGGCCGGGAATCTAAGTAAATGAGTAAAAAGGTATGTAGTTACAAACACTGACAGCGACACGTAAAAAATCGAAAACAGCCCAAA
This sequence comes from Panaeolus cyanescens, assembly GCA_002938355.1. Taxonomy (NCBI): domain Eukaryota; kingdom Fungi; phylum Basidiomycota; class Agaricomycetes; order Agaricales; genus Panaeolus; species Panaeolus cyanescens. The sequence goes on along the minus strand of NHTK01001353.1, from coordinate 35,209 downwards.
AGAAACATCCCGAGAGCACGACAGCAAGATAGACACACACAAAGAAAAGAAAAGAATGAACAGAATAACCCGAAAGAAAAGCAAAAAAAAAAGAGTAGGTTTTGTAAAAAGACAGCATTCCCAAGTAAGTAGCACACCGCCGGTTTGCCCATTCTACCTTGCGAACCAAAGAAACCCGTGTATCGAACCAAAAACCCAAAGAGAATAAGGAGCAAAGGTATAAATGACCACAAAAGCCCAAGATCAAACCATAAAACCCAAAAGACAAAAGAAATCAAAAGAATGGTAGCTATGGATACTGCGTGAATGGGGTGTGAATGCTATTGAGTAAAAAAACCGAAATGGAGGGTGAAACAAAAATCGTGAATAGGAAGGAATTATCGTGATATTTGGTATGAATTGGTGGGTTGAAGCCGCACCAGATTCAAGAACGTAAGAAGGGGAAGGGTGAAGTGAAACGGAACCCTGGTGGCGACGAAGTGAAGAGGGCCGTGACAGGACGGATCCCTTCAAAGAAGGTCGCTCAGATAGCGTGAAAAATAAGCAGCGTTGAAAATCGATGGTGGTATGGCGGCGTTAAACGGTATCTGACAGTACTTCTATCGCAGAAGAACTGTATTAAGGTTGAATAATCGGGTCGAAAGACAAAAAAGCCCTGATGCATAAGCTGGAAAAGCCAAAGAGAAAAGAAAAGAAGTCGTGAAACTGGAGGCCAGAACACCGCTGGCCTCCACCCCAGTTAACGAGAGGGTGCTGGTGTTGCGTATGCCAGTATTGATTCAGCATCATAAATGCCAGTGGCATGGCGAATTACGAGCTTGCGTGGAAGGGGTGGCGTCGTGATAAGTGGTGGAAAAGGGTCTGGAGATGGTGAAAGACTAATTTCAGCATCGTTTGAAGAAGTATCGCTGACAATGGGGTCTGCGGTACTGGGACGTGGCCGTCGTGTTCGTGATGAGTCTGCTGGTGTTCTCCCTCGGCTTCCTGGTGGGCTAGGGGCAGTACCAGGATTGTTCCTATCAGGACCTCCATTTCCTTTGGCTCCTCCGATAGCCCCTCCGACAATAGCACCAATTACGACTAGTACAATAAGTACCATGATGGCTCTCCCTCGTTTTGTGGACCAAAAAGGTGGGAGTTTTGAGGTTACGACGAGCTTTTCGGGCTGTCGCAATAGTTCCCTGGCAGTTGCGCCCTATTAACCCAGTGAATACGGTTAACAACAAGTCAACCACCAATCATTTTGGAAGTTTAGATAGAATTTATCCATTGCGAGAGTGGAACGAGGAGATGACGGTAGTGTGATCAGGAAAAGAGGCAGAAACGGGATAACGACGTCAGCAAACAACGATGAGCCATTCATAGCAACAAGTGACGACGTACTGGAACCTCTGAAGAAACAAACTCCTCATTCCTCACCGATGCCACTGCTGGAGTTGGTGGATTTGTTGTTCTTGAAACCATATCCGATACTGCAAACGCTGCCTGTCGTAGCCTCCCAATACCCGAAAAAAAGTTTGTGCCCTAATTTCCGGGATTCAACCTGTGCCCTACTAGCAGAAGATTGAAGTTGACCGAGAGGTTCAAAAGACAAACAACAGCCTTTTATCCAACGTCTAATCCAGAGTTTGGAAGGGGGGAAAGAGGGGAAGGAGCCAAAAGGGCAATGGCACCCAGAGAGCGGATTTATTGCAACCTGACTCTTGACCGCAGAAGCCAAAAGCGGCCTGGACCCTGCAATCTGTACCTTGCTTATTACAATTCCTTTATAATCGATTTTTGTTTCTTTCAAACATTTGAATTGTTTTCTGATACTAAAACCACGCTATTTCGTCTTCTTTAATCATTCAACATTCACTTTATTGAAAGCAACGTATGTTGGGGTTATCGCGATAACACACTATCGAACCCCGAAACGCCTGTAACGTGATGGTTTCGGAGTAATTCCTAGAAACCCCTAGAAGAGTGCGCGATGTGCCATGTGTGGTCCGTCGCGTGGTGGATTTTTCCACAAACTTCATTGACAAGTCAAACATTCTGAATGTTTGAATGACCTCAGTCAAATGTCAATAACGATATCATCGTTTTTATAAAGTGCCAATTACTATCTAGGAGGGTGGCAAAACCAAGGGCGTTCAGTGGGATTCAGAGGTACGTTTAAGGAGTACACGCAATTGACATGTCGACTAGTTCATCAGACAGCTTTCATGAAGAATCAGTCAGCGTATCATGACCTCCCTCACTTCATAGAACAGTGCTAAACAGGTACTGCTATCACTATTCACCAGTTGGATATTATGTAGTCGAGAACAGTGCCGCAAGTCGTACTTCCCCCTCGCAAGTCTCTTGACTAGGACAGTACAGTCCCAGTACAGTGCAGTGAATACAACTCGAAGCGAGCCGTCGGCAGATTTTTCAGGGATTTAGAAGCCTGTATATATTTTACTTGCGCAGTACGTACGTGAAAGGTGAAGAAGCTCGGCTATTCCGTCTAGGGAGTTTAGGCATATATCTGTTTCTCATGCCTAATCGACTGGCTTCGACTGACCCTTCTGTGCCCGGTTTTTCAGACAAGGGCTTCCTTCAATCCTTCAACTCGCTTAGATAGGGACGCCTTCCTTCGAAGTTCCGTGCTACAGCACAACAGCAAGGTAAAGTCTGCCTTTTCCTTGTACTTTGAACCGGGCGCCACCCACCCAATCGCTGGACAAGTCATCACTCAGTCGAACAGCCACTGAATATCTCCTTCGAATCCAACAGGAGCTCTTATCCTAACGTTAATCTAAAAAAAGAGATGGTCTTCTAGTTGCCATGCGTCCAAGAAAGACCATTCATAAATGACTATCAACCCCGTCTTAACCCCTTCCACACTGATTTTCCTGGTGGCACAGCACCCAGCACTATTTCCGTCTCATGTTCTCACCCAAAGGAGTTCATCACGCAGGTTTTAAATAAGGACTTGAAGATATTGTATTGATGATGATTATCACAGTGCTCGTTTGTCGCGTTCTTTTCTCAGACTCGGAGGCTTTTTTCTGATTCTGATATTTGGACATACGAATTCAAACAGGGACATTGTACATCGACATTCATGGATATCCTGTATCACGAAGCGAAGTGGCATAAACAGCGCGTCTTATCGTGTTCATGGGTGACATGCATTGACAGGTAAAGCTTCGACGACACCACTCTGAATAAATCCGCGGGGACAAAGATACTTGAAACCTTCGAGTACCTAAGTGTTGTTTCCATATCTTGAACCCACGGCGTCCTAAATCTAAACAGGCGCTCTCATATTTACATACAATTAGCGCTCGAACGGGTAGTCATGATCTTTACTCACCTCGAAGCTTCAAATTGTGGAGCTGATAACGCCGAGAGCTGTCAGTCTAACCTCCTTTTTGGGATGGAGATGAGGAATGGGAGCTATAAATAGCGCCTGTATTTTTCCGAAGCCCTGCTTGTATTTACTTACTCATCGAATCAACTGGTACTACAGCCAATTGAAGATAAAACCGATTATTTCGCCCTCTTTTTTGCGCATTCGAAGCATGTCGCATGCCCGAAATAAAATTCTTGGCAAACAGTATTTCGGCAACATCCTATTCGCCTCATGGCGAAACTCACCTCTCAAGTCGAGACCGAATCGCTACGATACATAATGCCTTCGCAGGAATATATGGTAACCCTATATACATACCTAGAAAGATGTGATTATAGAACGTTAGACAACTGCAACCCTGCCTGACCAACCTAGTTAGGTTCGCCCATGCATGAGCAATATGTTCCAGATATTCAATATCGATACCGATCAATGTCCTGAACCCCAGAACGCCTTGCTTTAATAAATAACTCGGGTCTATGAAAGGTCGAGAAGCTACACGCAGCACGACAGGGGCTTAACCTGTTGAATAACGATCGTCTGAGTCTAAAACGCAAATGTTAGTCGTGCTTATCCCCGCCTATCATGATCATGTGTGGTACATTCAGACCAGTACTCTCGATTGAATCATCGCCTTACCCTCTACAGCACATTCACTGACTAATTGTATATCAAAGCCAGTGCAAGAGAATAACATTAAGCAGAGGTCAACGAAACTATTAATACACTCAATACCGAGATGTACAAGCATGAAAAGAATGAAGTAAAATAACAATAAAAAAGAACGAAATTTTGTTAAACGAGCTCAGGGAAGCTTAAGCCATTCACCCCGTATCAGCGCTCGGGCATTAGTTCTTTGGAACAGTTTGCGTGCGGACGGTATGCTGAGAGGCGCGTTCTGAAGCCCTCTTCGCAGCCAACTTCTCAGGGCTCGAATACTCGCGATCGACATCCGTAGTAGTCGTCGTAGTCGTCGTTGTCCGCCTCTACAAACCCAAATCAAAACACCCATGCGTCAATAATATATCCCACCATCCAGAAATAATAGCAAACTTACACCTCGGTCACCGATATGCAGATCTCTTTCGAGATCCTCAGCTACGCCTTCAACATCTCGGGTACAGGTACCCTGATGCAATACCTTTTCGCTGATCCTGTCTTGGCTGACTGCACCCTCGAGCGTGCCGCCTTTTTGGAGGAAATGCTCCAACGGGATAGGCGCGTGTGCCTGAGACTGGTGCACAACGGGCGCCTCGTGCGTCACTTCATGTACTGGTATGGTAGTATGAATACGCTTCTTGTCGATGGCTAGAATAAAGGCATCAGCATTTTTCCAAAACATGAATAGACTAGAAATCTGCTCACTTTCTTTCTCAATGACCGGTTGGATGATGTGATGAACGTGGTGATGAACCGTCTCGTGAACTGTGTTACCCTTGTCGATGATCGTCCTTTCCTTGGCGCTGTGAGACTGTGGAGCGAACCATCAATATTATTGATCACCCATCATAATCAGGCGCTTATGCGCGAATCGAACGGACGCACCAAGGTGTCGACGTGCTGGTGGACTTGTCCTTCGAACAAAGACTTGTCCTCCGGCTTGTTGACATGAGTCTCACTTATGTGAGTCACAGGTTGGGTCTAACGCAATAGATGTTTGAAGGTCAGCCTCATCCATAGGATGTTCGAAGTAACACATACCACTTCAGTGCGTTGCTCGGGAAGTTCCTCAGAAGCAATAATAGGCTGCGTGTGATGCTGAATATGGTGAACTGAAAAGGAATCAGGGCTCAGAACCCATAATTAGAGCAATTGATATTTAAGTAACTCACCATGGCGCTCATGTTCGGTTACGCGTCCAATCTCCTCAGTTTCGAGATGACGGATATGTTCATGCGTGACGGCTACAAGTGTGTTCACGGAATGTCCAAAGAAACATATCGAAGGATACAACTCACGCTCAAGCTGGTTAGTGTCTTCTTCAGCCTTGCCAGACGGCATCACGTCACGACCGGTACTTTTGGTATGACCGGTCGTATGAGCCTCTCTGATAGCTTTAGAGGAAGGTGAGTGGAGAATATCATTGTTGAGGAAAGGAAGACATACCTGTTGCGTGGCTATGACCCTCGGTCTGCAGCGTGCTCGTGCGGAGGGGTTGATTGGATGGGTCCGAGGTAGAACGAATGCGGTCGCTATGCTCCTGATCGATATAGGTTTCTCTTTCAGGAGGAGACCATACGTACGAATCAAATCGACCTGATTGTGATTGACCTATTCAACAATCACCAAACATATAAAAAAATAGGAAAAGCGGGGGGTCAACTCCCATTCCATCCACAAGACCAATGCAAATCACCACTCACCTGCATACTGATGCGTACCCCCCAAATCCCCACCAGCAGCCGCAGCAGCATCCGTCCCATAACCTGATACACCAACCGTTTTAGCACGCTCCGCATCATGTTGAACCATCCTCTCAGACGCCTCATGCGCACGCTGCGACGTCTCCGCCTGCGCCGCTGTCTGATGATGCGAAGGCTGCTTACTGAGTGAACTTTGTCTGTCCGCTTTGGACGTCTTCCTGAAGAACGACCCTGTCTTGGGCGGGTCAGGAGGGACAGCGCTTGTCTCTTGATAATGCCCTGGAACGTTAGACGTGATGTTGTCCGTGGCGTTGACGGCGGGGTCGGCACTGCGCCCGGAGGTGCCTACGCCCCTACCTGGCGGCAGCCTTTGCCCGCGCCCGGTGGTGTTGGAGTCGCTGATTCCGCGGTCACCGATATCGCTCTGGGTGGTGCTGTAGGAGCGGTCGATGTCGGCATTGTCCTCTGGCGCATCGTTTGAGAGCATATGCTTCATCGTCGATCCAATGCCTGGATTAATTTGGTTTTCGGTGAGCTCGAATCCCTTACGCAGCTAGCTATCGAAATTTCAGGGTATAACTTACCCATGATGTATACTGTGGTGTGGTTGCAAGTCAAGGAGAGATAGAAAGCCTCAAAGGAGAGAGAAGGAAAAAGACGAATATACGCTCAAGAGTGAGAGACAGTCTTTGTACAGTCTATATACTGGTTCATATGAATGACGCCGTCTCCAAAAGTTCCATATCTGAATACGTCTCACCTGCTTACTGACTGCGACAAACGGCAAGTGGCGCACGCTCGTGTCGGTGGGAGCTCCAGGCACCTTTTAATCGTTTTACGTCTCATTAATACTAAATATGGTCAATGTGCATTCGAATTTCGAAACCGGACGGTGACTCTGACGCTTGATCATGAGTCGAGGACCGTCGCCGGTCGGCCTGTCTGTGCGTTGAGCGATCACGCGCGTACGTGGATCGCTGGATTCGATCATCGTGTATACTGTAATGTTAGATGCCATAAACTTGTGGACTTTAAATTGTGATTCAGATACTGTCGAGCAAGCAAATATTCTGCGGTAGCATTCAAAAGCTCGAGAGCACTAGTGCTTCCATGTTCCCAAACCTCAAGAATCAGCGCTATCATGGGTCACAAGTTCTCAGTCCAAGAAATCAGGAAATACCCATGTTTCTGTTACTAGAGTATTGCAATTGAGATACCTTTGTTATGAATTCGAATAAATTCGAGCATTTACTCCCTTCGAAGCCGCTTTCCCCTTCAGTTTACACCCGCTAATTAGTAAACCATTAAACATGATTTTTGACTATCGTACACAGAGCAAAACTTATCTATTTAAACGAAATCTTTGCCACGAATTCCTCAGCATCATCCTTTTGTAAGTAGATTTTCGAGGAAGTCTCGAGGGGTTCGACGCGACGCGACTTGACTCATTTAAGACGCGAGGTGCCTTTAGTCGGAGTTTCAATGTCCCATCAACGTGCACTGGTCGAATTTTACAGATCCATAACCCAAACTGCCACCGTCCTCAAGTCGACTGTGCATTTTCTCCGGCTACTCTGAATGCGCAACTCGCAATCTTTCCATGAATGCTCAGCTTGGAGTCACACCGTCTCTTATGACAGGTCAAAACACCTCGATTTAAATGCAAACGCGTTTTTGACTCTCGTCACGTCTGCTACCAATGCTATCACTGAAGAAACACCTGAGGACACGACCGATGTCAACGAGCATGGGAAGCGCAAGGCACGAGAACAACCAGCCAGAGGACGGACTACATCCAAACGCCTAAAATCGTCCGTCAACGCAGATACAAGTTCTAGTCGTGGATTTCCGACCCGCAGCTATCCTATGCTATCGCCAACTGCCAATGCCGAAATGTGGGGTTCAGCGTGGACTTCAAGTCCTTTCTCTCATGAATTAACAATTCAGTATTCGACAAAGGACATGGACAACCATGTGCGAGGTGTTGATGCGGAAACGGCAGCGCAGTGGAAAGAAAAAGTGGGTGATCTGCGAGGGACCCTGAAGTCGCTGAGCGAGTCAGAGCCCACAGTCATTGAGCTCGGTGCCGTTATGTTCGGCTCTTCTTTTGATCAGGGTGTCATTGCCCTTTCTCACAAGGACTCCCATCCTGCGCTTGAATCAAACACTTGGCTATTTCGTATCCCATCCCTCGAAGTCTCTGCAGAAAACAAGGACCTACACGAGGATGCCCGGGATTTGATTTATTCGTTTCAGCAGCTACAGCGTCATGGTCAAGTCCTTCTCGATAGCACTTTGCGAATGCAAGTCCACCCCACTGAAGATGATGATGTTTTGCCGTTTTCCCTGCATCTGACGATTTCCGTTTCCATTATATTCCCCAACATCAAGATTTCGCCAAATCATGTAGCATTCACGTCGAAGAAGGACATGGTCCCAGTTGAGGATGCTCGACGACGAGTCCTTCGTTGGGCATGTATCGAGGATGAGCTGCAAACAGATGACAATCAGCACAACATCTCTATTGCTGACTTCTATGGTATCATGCAACCTGCCTCAGCCCTTCCATCTCCTGACGCCAACGTTTTCCTTCAACCCCTTGGTCTGCTTCCCAGTTTGCTGCCGTTCCAAAAGCGTAGCTTGGCCTGGTTGCTTATGCGTGAAGGTGTAAACTTGAACACAGACGGACAACTTGTCACGAACCCTGACTATAGAGGCTTTTCGTTTTGGAACGAGATTGAAGAGAGAAATCAAAAGTGGTACATCAACCGGCTCACAGACGAGTTTACCGATACCCCTCCACCTCCCCCAAATGGTGCTTTGGGAGGCATTCTTGCTGAAGAACCTGGACTAGGCAAGACATTAGAGACGATAGCACTTATCCTGATGAACCCTGCCCCACCGGAATGGAACCCTTCAGTCTCTCGCTGGGACGCGTCGTCCCGCTTAGATATTAAGGCCGTTAAAGTGATTTTCATTGCATTCAATCGTTGAATATGTTCCTGATTTTGTACAGACTTCTCTCATCGTCACCCCTCCTGCGCTGGCCGGTCAATGGAAAGACGAACTTGAGGCTCATGCTCCAAGCCTCAAAGTACTCGTTTACGAAGGATGGGGGAAGATTCCAGTTCCAATGACCAAAGAAAAAGCCGAGATTGAACGCTTTGAACATAAGCTGAAAACGACACAAGCTGCTAAACCAAAGGCCAAAAAGCGTAAAAGCAAAGCGGGAGCTGAGGTACCCGAGGAAGAGTCTGAACCCGACCCGATTTCGACGAAAGATGCAGATGGGAAGTGGTTGGAATGGTGTCAATATGTGCACCAGTTTGACGTCGTTATCACGACGTTCCCTGTGTTGAGATCTGAGGTTTGGGTTGCGAGGGCTCCGCCCGAGAGGTCGAGGAGAGAGGCGGCTGCATATTCTGGTGTGGCGAGGCTGAGGAGCCCACTTGTAATGGTGGAGTGGAAGAGGGTCGTTATGGATGAAGTGCAGATGGTGGGCGGTGGTCAGGCTGCGTACGTGGGGTTTTTAACATTTCATGCAACGAACTGTACGCTAATTATGGATATTTTTACAGAGAAATGGTTTCGTTGATTCCTCGGCTTTCGTCATTTGCGGTTTCTGGAACACCTGCAAAGAGTCAAGTCGCGGACTTGATTCATGTTCTGCGGTAGGATACGGCCCAGGTTTTCTTTTGTGAGCGAACATTGAAGAACCTCATTATTTGACAGATTCCTTCGCGTAGACGATATTATTGGTTCTAATAGAGCGTGGCAGAGACTTCTGAAACCAGGCTATGCAAAGGACTTCACGGAATTCCTACAGTTTTATGGCATCAGGTACGCGCGCATCTCCCTACTCCTCTAATTTTCCTTGCACTCTGAACGAAATATCCACGTGTAGGACTGTCAAATCTATCATCTCTGATGAACTGACCATCCCACAACAAACCCGATACCTTGTCCCAATTGAGATGGGTCGTGTTGAGCGACATGTTTATGACCAGACTCTTGAAACCATTCTTCTGGACTTGGGGTTGGATGCTAGGGGTGTTGCTGCAAATGACGGTTGGACGGTTGACGGAGCCTTACTGAGAAGCTCAATCAGGAGGTTGAGAGGTATATGTACCCATCCTCAGGTACGTCGTCATTGGACAATTTGAGAGAGTTTTGGATTCAATGACTGATCGTAATACTGATAGGTTGGACAATTGCAAAGGCGCGGTGATAATCTCATGAAGCCTGGTGCCCTGAAGACGATGGAGGCCGTCCTAGAGGTAATTTGCTGTATTTTTGACAGTCCAACTATTGTTCAACAAACTCGCTGCAGGCGATGACAGACCAAAATTGGAGGAGCATCATGGATGCTTGGAGGAACAAGGTATGCCACATCATTCTTTGTTTCGTCATCTTTTCTGACATCCTCATCTCAGATACTATCCCTGGTTCGCCTTGCTCAGCTCCAACAACAAGTGGATGATGATGATGAACGATACCAACACATGCTGGAGACACTTCAAGCAACTGAAAAGGAGATGAAACAGCAGGTCGATGAATTACAGACCGCATTGGCCTTGCACGATGAGAAAGGAAAGCTTTTAAAACAAGAGGCTGTGAAGCATCTCAAAGCCGTCCAAGATTCCTCGGAAGGGCAGGATAACCAAGATACAGAGTCGGCTGCTGCTGCTGCGAACACTGGTGGTTCAGACCGCAACGGCAAAGGGAAAGCCAAGGCTGTCGCTGATGATTCAGAAGGCAGCGACGACGAAGACGAGAACGAAGATGATCTTGAAACTCGTGGACTACCGAAAAATCTCGCTGGTGAAGAACATCGCACGAAGAGGAGCGCCTTGTCGAATAGGTTGCGTGATGCAAAGGTTTTGCTGCATCGGATCATTTTCTTGGAGGGTGACGCACTTCATGGGCTAGGCAGGAGTAAAGAGGAAGACGAGAAGTATAGTGAGGCAGAACGGATAAGAAGGGATTTACTGAAGTGTGAGTTGAATCAAATGTGTCTTCGTTTGTTTGGAGTGGGTTGATGAGCTGTTTAATTGTTAGTCACCGAGAAGAATGCGGCTGGAGCGCTGGCAATCGTTACAAGCAATGCGGTTCGGAAGGGCTTGAAGATTTCCCGAATGCTCGTCCCTTTACCATTCCTTGTTGGGGGTGGCATAAAGTCATACTACATGGTTCGCATTTTTTCCATCCACTCTGAGATGTGTCGCTTACATCTAAAATTTCCAGATGGAAGAGATGAACACCGTGATTGAACAGGTTCTCAATGCCCAGAGCACACTACTTTGGGAATGGCGAGGACACATTGTCGAGTTGCTGTCCCGACCAGTTAGCCCAGGCGAGGGAGATGCTGATGGTCAGGAATACCAGCGTACTTTGGATGATCAGGGTGAAGCGGAGGCTTATCTTCAGGCATACACCGCCCTTTTCTCCGATCGCAGGCTTGCACTAGTTAATGAGCGTGCGTTATTGGCTGCTCATGATATCAAAGAGAAGCAAGCAAGAAAGACCATGGCGGCTGCAGCCGCGAGAGCAGCTGCTGCTCTCGAGGAGGAGAATTTCAGGCGCGAGAACGGGATTACCGAAGGAGAGGTTGAGTTGAACCCTGAGCACGAGGTTCTTCATAAGAATCTATCCGACAAGAGGAAAGTGATTTTGACGAAGCTTAATAAAAGATCCGTGAAGAGTGTAAGTGTTTCGACCTTTTGTTCATGTATCTTACCATGTTTAATGACTTTCTTTATTTTCAATTTAGATCATGATTGATCTACAAAATGCCTACGCAAATACCTATCCAGACACAAATCCTGAACGTGTAATTATCGCCGACGCTGTAAACAACATCCGCAAACTCCTTCATGAGCAGAGTAGGTTTCCATCCTTTTGTTGATTTCAGTTAATTGATTGCAGCGTTTAGATGAATTACACAACGAAATTGAAATGGATTTGAGCAATCTGCGGAAGGCTTTTAACCAGCGCATTGTCTACTTCAGGCAGCTACAAGAAATTTCGGATTCAGTCATGGATGTTGATTGGGACGGGACGTTACAAAAAGCTATGCAAGATACTATTCTAGAACGCGCCGCCGTGGAGAGCGACTTGAAACGTCTGAGAGCACGACAGCGGTACCTTGGAACCCTTACTTCCGATAAAAAGGACGATGAAAGTCAGGAGGACGAGGACAAGACTTGCGTGCTTTGTCGCTGCGATTTTGTTAGAGGATTTATCACACACTGGTGGGTTGCATTATTATATTCACATAACTAGAGCACCTGATCTGATTTCGGGCATATTCTTTGGTTTTACAGTGCCCATATCTTCTGCGAGGTATCTATCAGTTTTGAATGCCCTAAAGAAACACTCACTGATGCAACTCTTTAGGAATGTATGAGGGCATGGTTGGTCCGTAAAGAAGGAAAAACGTGCCCTGTTTGCCGAGTTGCCATTGACTCGAGGAGTGTTCAACGTTTTACTGTCAATGCCTCCGCCGTTGAACCTCCTCCGCGACCCACTTTACCCAATGGTGAAGCAGCCCCAAAATCACATCGGAAACTCGAATACAATTTTATCAGTTCGTCGGTCTTCTTGTTTTCCTTTATGTGTAGTCACTGACGGTGCATAAAGATCCTAGTGCATTAGCTGATATTCAGCTGATGGAGACTTATGGAGACTACGGCAGCAAGATTCAGACCTTGATGCGCCATCTGACATATATCAAAGCTCGGGAACCTGGCGCAAAGAGCATCATATTCTCTGCATGGGCAGATTCCTTGCACAGTACGGCTGTTTTACATTGTTATCAGCGTTTTTTTGCTTACAATTCGGATTCCAGTCGTTGAAATGGCACTATTGCATAATAACATCCCTTCGCTTCGAATTGAGCAGAATTCAAAGCATGAAAGCGCCGTGCACAAATTCCGCACTGACCCTAACATTCTTGTTCTACTATTGCACGGGTGGGTGTTTTTGCTTCACATTGAAGCAAGAAAGATTTTACTGACCACTATTACACAGTGAACGTGAAAATGCAGGATTGAATGTTATCTGCGCATCCCGAGTGTTTTTGTTGGAAAGTGTTGTGCAGCACAGTTTCGAGGTGCAAGGTGTGTTCTTTCCATACTCACTCTGGCTTTACAACACTGATCGCATCATTAGCGATTGCCCGTATTGACCGTTTAGGTCAAACTCGACCCACAGAAGTTTACTGTTACTATGCAGAAGGTATTGAGATTGTCAACACAGGTCCCCGATCTACAATGCTGATAGATATTTCCAGATACCATCGAAAGGAACATCCTTGACCTCGCCGCTCGAAAGGGTCTCTCCCTATACACTAAAAACAATGCCTTTGGTACACTTAATATTTCCCCATTCGCCACAGAAGGCGAGAACAAGATCGACGAGCCGCAGAAGAAAGGAAAGCAGAAGGCACTCAAGGGAGACTTTATCCATAAAGTTGATGATATGCTTGCTATCCTTTTCCCTCACATGTATGAAGACCTAGAGCATCTCCTGCCTGCTGACGCTCTGGTGGTAAATGGAGATGTGGAGATGAGGGACTCTTTCGACGCCCCATCTACAGAGACCTCTCAACCGCCAGATACTAACGTGAATGCCGTTGCTGGACCATCTAGACTAAGAGACTAGAGTTGTTTTCTGCATCTTGTTTGTAGACTTTTGTTATCCTTGATACCCTGTATCTGCATAATGTTTTACTGCACATGTTGTGACATTGTTGTCCCGCTTTTGATTTTTTTTCGTACTTTTCTTGATTGCTGAAAAGCCAAAAATTGTGAGTTCGCTCATCTGCAATGTAACTGACTGCCAAGTTGACACTCCAGTCTTTAATATGTTTAACTTTTCTTCTTTATTTTCATGAATTTCGCATCGCCAAGAAATAGAGGTTATCGCACCAATCACTGCAGTCACATTGCAAGCAGTGGTCGTGACTGGACATAGGGTGTTCACTTTCAGTCCCTTTCACACCCTTACCACCACCACCACTGCTACAAAGCTTTCATTGTACATACTTACCACCTTTTTCGCCAACGAAATCCAGCTCTACCAACTATACTTTTGGTTTCTTCGTCCATTTATTATGCCTGTTCCTGATATTAATCGTGAAACCGAATCCCTTCCAGTTGGCAATGACTTGCCACTCGACTGCGTGATACCAATTTCACGCATACCATTTGAAATCCTCAAAGAAGTTTTTCTTTTGGTTGCTGACAATACCTGGGGTGAAGAACCGTACAGCGAACGATCATGGATCAGAGTAACCCATGTCTGTCGTTATTGGCGTACAGTCGCCGTGGACACTGCCCAGCTTTGGTGCCGAATCGGTTCCTTTTCATCAGATTGGATAGATGTACAACTTGAAAGATCCAAACGCGCCTTACTGTACGTTCGCATTCCGCATCAATTAACCCGGAAAGAGCGACAACGCGCCTTGAAAGTCCTGGCCCAGCCACATCGCTTGCAAAGTCTTTCCGTTTACCTGCACTCTGGACAGCGAAAGCATGGAGCTCCGCCGCAACCTTCGCCCCTTATAAAGAGCCTGCTTAATGTTGCTGCACCATCACTCACAACGCTTTTGATTGGTTCAGAAGATCTTCCGGATCCAATGTGCACGCTGCCATCTGCACTCCTTGATGGTGGTACCCCTCTTCTTCGAAAGCTAGAGATTCGGGACTGGGATCCACAATGGTCTTCTCCACTTTTTGTAGGTCTTACCTCATTGAAGATATCAGTTAGGCGCCGGCCACAGCCATTCCCATTAAACACCTTTCTGGCTGCCCTGGAAAAGATGCCTAATCTTGTCGAATTTGAAATGAAGTGCATCTCAAATGCCGTAACACGACCCACTACCCGTCTGGTTCAACTGGCCCATCTCAAAAGTTTAGTACTACGCACATCATTTGAGGAGTGTGTTTCTATTCTCAGCCATATTGCCCTTCCTCAAACCGCATATCTGGAGTTGTATCTTTACTTTGATTATTTGCCCATCCACCAGCCCGACGCTCTTTTTCGAAGATTGGGCGAGTCGATCGAACGTTCCTTTTTATCCGATCCGCTTTCCAATCCAACTTTGACTTTCTCCAATCCGCGACCGATTTCTCCTTCCCCTTTACCCCACCATCTTGAACTCACTTCGTTGTTCATTAGCCACGAGACGTACCAGGCCAAACTTGGCGCTAGTTGGCAGAATGGATCCCGAGCCTTTATGATTTCTCTCATTGCCAGAGGATCTATCGAACATCTTATATTGAAGCCCTTCATGATAACCACACTTCCTTTTACCTCCATTCGCAACGTCACACTCTCTGGAGTGGTTTGTCGTGATACGCATAAATGCCTTGGGTCACTTCCTTCCATTGAAAAGATTCACGTTTTGGGAGAAGCCCTCGGCAGTTTCGTCACATATGCATTCAACAACATGGGAAAAGATGTATCAGGAGGAAGGAACTCGCGCGAGAATCCGACTCAGAGGCCAATAGGTCATAACGCATTGTCCCCAAACAGATCTTTGTGCTTCCCGCAACTTGTCTTCCTGGACATATCGAACGTTAGGTTCAGCGTAGAAGGAAACCTTTCGCCGTGGACAAATCTCCTGGACTTTTTGCGTTTCAGGCGACATGTTCTTGGTCCGCCTATTCGGCGCATCTGGTTTTCTGGTTGCCCAGATCTTACTGGCCAAGACATCGAGGATCTCAAAGAGTTGGTCCACATCGTCCAGTGGGACTAGAATCCAAGGGGCGAAGCTAGATTACATTGAGATTTACGTTTATTTACATAGAGAATTTAAATCTGTACATTGTTAATTTTAAAATAATTTTGTAAGCCGGAGCGTGAAGCGCAAGCACATTGTTGGCACGGTATTGAGCGCTTGTTGAGCGCTTATCCTAATGTTGTGATCTGTTGTTCCATCCAGCCCGTCTGGCGGGCTCTTAACTTCGTTCATAAAGAAAATTTAATGATGACCATGATTAATAAAGAACGATACACAGGTGTGCCTATGTAGATGGCCACTCTATATAATCCAGCTCTATTGGCTTTTCAGTCGGCTTCCATTCCTTGGGCAAAGACAGAAACAGCTCCAACATATCAGGACTACATCGTGCAGCATTGTAGATTGCCGCCTGCTCCAACTATTCTGCCCCAATCGAGTCTGTCCCAATAAACTCTTCCGGCGCTATCGAATTCCCCCTCATCAGCACCTCTGCCTTCCTCACCGACAACATCTTCCACCCATCACCGCCTTTTGTGATCGCTGCTAAAATGCCAAGATCGACACCAGTCTCTATCGCTTTTGCTTTCAAAGCCTCGAGGTATCTTGGATTTGGGCTTTGTTGCGCCTCAGCAACGAGGTAAGCATCTGGAGATGTGTCAACGAGGAGTTGGTCGAAGAATTGAGCAAAATTGGCGAAAATGGCGGCTCTCGGCAGGATGATCGCATCTCCGGGACACGTTCAGCAAGCGCCTTGTATGTCGCCGGCTCAGCGATATCTGGATACCAGATCAGGTAGGGGAGTCTGAATCGACCACGTACTAAAGCCCTCGAAATATCGTTATTCATAATCTGACGGGCGGTGATAGCAGCTTGGATAGCGTCCCAGCTCTTCACATGGTACGGCTCCCCGACTGACTTTTGTTCCTGCCCCTCCCACCATTTCGCGAAGAGCGAATTATGATAGATCCCTCGAACGATACAAATACTCTCTTTTTGGATCATCTTAGGTCTTCGAAGGCGGGCATATCTGTCAATGTCGCCATAGTAGGCTGCCATGAGAATCAGAGTGTCTTTATTACCCGACGGCAAATCGTGTGGAAGTGGTGAGTAGAGGAGATGAAGCATTGGGTCTTGACGAATATTGATTTTGGTTTCAGAGATATTTTGGTCTTCAGTGATGTAAAAAACTAATTCTTCAAATCCTTTGTCACTGCCAATTGAATCGAAGAAGTCATTGTCGTCGTTGTCGTCGCCAGCGGGAACTCGCCATTGCTGCGTTGCTTGGAGTGTGGAGCGAACAGCCGTATCTCCGTTCAAAGGGCTAGGTTCTGCTTTTTCCGGGGTAATACTCCGAAAACAATCGTCCATGACTTTATACCGCACAGGTTTAGTCATAATACATTCGAAAATGGCCGTATTTCCCGAATCGCGCGCCTCTTCCGCGATGTTAACCTCAGGCAAGATGTCCCGATCCAGCTCGAGAAACAACTCCGTATCTCCAGCTATGGCGCATACTCTGGCAACTTGGTAGACCATGGAAGGGAAACGGTCAAGGAGAGCACGGCAGGTTTCTGAGGACGGAACAGCGGGGTACCAGATACAGTAAGGCACCTCTTCTGGAGAGTCCATGTGATCAGGTATGCCGTTTCTCATGATTAAACGAGCGTTTAGCGCTCGAGTAAAAGCTGGATAACTTGAACATCCACGCAGGACGGATGCTTCATTTTGGGCAAAGTGGTCGTTGTGTCGGATTCCGCGGATAATGCAGAGTCTGGTCAGATCGTGACCGAGCGCGTCGGGTAGTTTGATTCCGTGAAAAGCATCTAAGAGAATTTGTTTCGAGGGAGTGCTGCGCAAACGCAGACGTTGCTCCAAAGGAGCCATCTTGTGTATTCAGCTATCGATAATCGGTAGATTCGGTCTAGCAAGTCATAGTGAAGGGTCGGAGGGACAAGATGATTCCTCATGCAGGACGGAGACATACCAACTTGAACTGTCGAGTCGTTACTTGCACGATGCTTTATTCATGCACTGGAAAGGGTTAAACGCTTTGCTGTGGACAATGTAAGTTGACTGTAAAGAAGGAATTCAAACATGTCAGTTTGAATTTGACTAGGAAAGGTCATAACATGACTAAATGAAAGAAAACAAAAACAAAACGTGCATATGACTATGGAGATACAATAGTTAAAAATACTTTATGATCTGGAATTTGCTCTACCTGCGACACACTTTGACAAGATCAGAGACTTTATCAACAGCTATCTTTACCCCGTCACCCAATTCCCCGAGCTTGGCCGCGCTCATTCCTCTCTTCAAGGCAGCAGCATCCCCAAAGGCCTTGGAGCTACGCAAAGCAACACCTCCAAGCAACAAACCAAAGATGTTCAACGCAACATTTGCGGGATCATTGGGATTCTTGGCGATGTCATAGACACCCACAGCCGCACCACCCACTTCAGCTACCAGGGCAGCGATCC
Source organism: Panaeolus cyanescens (assembly GCA_002938355.1). Lineage (NCBI taxonomy): Eukaryota > Fungi > Basidiomycota > Agaricomycetes > Agaricales > Panaeolus > Panaeolus cyanescens. The sequence goes on along the minus strand of NHTK01001353.1, from coordinate 17,239 downwards.
GAGCAATAACAGCCAGGCCAGTAACCGCACCCAGAGCTTCTCCCAAACCAGGCAAAACAAAGAGGAAAGCCGTCAAAATGAGCAAGATCAAGGACTCGCGTTCCTTCTCCTCAACCTCCTCCCCAATGTCGGCGACCTGTTCCATGCTATAGATAGCTTCACTAATCATGTAGACAGGTACAACCGACCCATCAACAACGTCCACCGCGTAAGGGTCCGCCATTTGTATGTCAAAATCATCAGCGATGTCGTTCAGATAATCCCGCACCCCATGCAGCTTATCCAGAGCAGAGGAAACGGAATCCTTGGGGTTGGGTACTGCTGCGTCGCCTTTGATGTCAGGAATACCATGGATCCACCCAAAATCGGCACAGCACTCCGCAGGATTCTCGCACTCTAGGCAGAGACCGAAGAAGAAATCCTTCCAATACATCCAGTCGCGCATGACCTGGTATTTTTCTTCAACCCAATCAAAGAATTTGTCCTCGTCCTTAGGAACAAGGTACACGCTAAACATGTAGCCATCGGTGTCTGGAGGGCACACTCCGGTCTCGTTGTGCCAACCACCATTCCCATCAGCGCGTTGGTGGATGCAATCGAAGTACTCCGATATGTGGTTGTCGTAGATATCCGTCATAACTGCTGCCCAAGACTGTCGGACTGCCTTCGCATAGTAGCCAAACTTCTCGTCATAGCCGTCTGCCAGGACTTGGTTGTATTTGTCCAGCGAGCCAGTCAGGTTGTTCGCGAGTGGCCGAATGACATATTGAGCAAGGCAAGTTGGGGGAATCTTGCCCTGGTCGGCAATGACGTCGTCCAAGTTGGTGTACACATCCCTACAAGATGGATAGAGGACATCTACGTCGTCACCCAAATGAGATGTCGTATCAAGTGCCTGAGAAAGATCGACGGCCCAGTCGACAGTGCCGCCCAAATTCATTCCTTGGTATTTGGTTCGTCGAGCAGCCTTGTTGTTGTCGTCCATGTATGCGACCCATTCCGTTCCCTCATAGACCAGGAAATTCTGTAACTGATTGGCGTCATTTGTCTTCTGAATGTTCCCGCCAGCCGCGATGATGTCATTGATTTCCGCGTTCGAAATATAGCCTGCTGTATCGGTGCACTCTCCCTTCTTCGCGCCAGACTCAGGCCCAACGAAGGTGCATGTCGGCCCAGTGCAACCTGCAGTGCTCATCTTGAAAGATCGACCATAACTTGACACGCCAGTGATAACTTTGTTGGAAGGAACCCCTGCTTTCGTGATCATAGTCAAGGCGTCCAGAGTTTCCGTCAGGTTGACGTGAGACCGCAAGCAGTTACCCGAAGGGCACCCCTACGGACAAAGGTGAGTTCTACGGGTATTGGAGGGTATTACAAAGCAGGCTTGACTTACAGGATTCGCCCAGCCAGAGCCATAGTCCCACTGACCATGGAGATCATATGTCATGTACACGATGTAGTCCACGACTGCACTCATGAGTTCAGCNCAGTTACCCGAAGGGCACCCCTACGGACAAAGGTGAGTTCTACGGGTATTGGAGGGTATTACAAAGCAGGCTTGACTTACAGGATTCGCCCAGCCAGAGCCATAGTCCCACTGACCATGGAGATCATATGTCATGTACACGATGTAGTCCACGACTGCACTCATGAGTTCAGCTGGGAACCCTCGAAGATACCTAGAGTTTGGGTAAGTGACAACGATAAAACGTGAAAGAAATGTCATACCAGTAGCTCGCTGGTGCGGCAATAGACAAGGATTTCTCGCTCGGAAGTTCAGCCCAAACCGCAAGAAGGAAAAGCAGGTAGTTAAGTCCGTCATCCTTTTGGCCAGGAGGGATTCCTGGGATATCGGGAGCTGCGAATGTATTATTAGAAGATGCTAAAAGAACGGACTTCGGAAAGGGCTCACCTCCAGGATACTCCCAGTCAAAGTCGACACCGTCCAAGCCATGCGTGTTGACGAATGAAAGGACGTTATCCTTGAACTTGAGTCGATTATCTTCAGCCAATGCACTGCGCAGAACGTCGTACGTGCTTAGGTCAGTGCTGAACGACCACCCGCCGAAGGAGAGAACACGTTTGACTCCTTTGAGGGCTTTGAAACGCTCGAATTCGTCTGAGTAGGCACTGATATTAACCTTGAAATCGCCAGGGTTGATAGACGCAAAGGCGTAGTGCACATGCGTGTAGCCCAATCCTTCCCAATCGACCCAGTCAATGTGAGCATTCAAACATGGCCGGTCGAAGTTGAAGGCCTCGAAATAGCCAACCTTGATGTATTGTGCCGGTGGGCTGCCTTTGACAAAGTCTCGTCCGCAGTGGGAGATGCAGTAGTTGGGATTGTTGGTTCTATCCTTGGTACAGAAGTCGTCGGTTGTGCCACAGAATCCCCAAATGTTGCAGCAGGCGTTGAGAGGACAAGGATTGAGGTCGGCCAGGGCAGTGCCATTCGTCGGTCGCTTTGTGCCGGGGACTTGTGGACCACACTGAGCATCAGTGATAGGTGCTGGCATCGGCGGATCACCGGTACTGACACATAGGGTGTAGGCGAGCTGAAGTTTGTCGCAGCCATTCCAATTCCACGTATTTTTGTTGAAGTCCTCGATTTTTTGTGTCGTCAGTCCAAAGTTGGCTGCAATGGCGGCGCAGTAGTCACCCGATTGTGTCGTGTACGTTGCGCAGGTCCCATCCGAATTCGGCTTTGGGGTGATATCAGGAAGGGATCCCGATGAACAGCAAACGCGTTGTCCAACGGCGAGCGTCGAGCAGAGGTTGGATTGGGGGTTGAACTTCGTGAAATCAGTGGCTGAGACGCCGCATTTCGAGGCTAACGAGCCGCAGGAGTCGCCAGAGACAACTGTGATCGTTCGGCAGTCGGCACGCTGCTGGAAAACGTTCAGCAATGAACGTCGACTGAGAGAACCTGCCGTCACGTCGCTAAGCCCGGTGGTGAGTGGAGGGACTTTGAATGTGACATCCTCCCAGTCGCTAAACGCATCAGCACTGGGAGTCTCGGCGCATAACCCGGAAGACCACTGCTTGACAGTGTTCTGGACAAACGCGATGTCGCCTGACGTGCTGACAGCAATTCCGAACGCAAAATCGGATCCACGGTCCTTGGACCCGCATAATTGAACGACCATGACATCGCCTAGTGAAGCACCCTGCTCGATGTAATCGATGAAGCGGGCCAACAAAGACGATGCGACGCCACCGTCTTGAAGATTTGAGCCTGTGTATAGGCCTAGGATAACGTTGCGAGAGGAACCGAAGGCAATCGTGGAGCTGGTGGATGTGAGAGAGTATGCAGCGGCAATGATATCATCGTGTGCCTCTGCAGGGGTTGTTCCTGTAACAGCAATTTTGGCGGTCTCCTGGTGGTCCTGAGTGTTGGTAGATGCAGTCGAAGAAGCAGATGCTGCGGGTTTGGCTGTTGTTCGAAAAGAACTTGGGGTGTTTTTCGTGCAAGCACGAATTCGGATCCCTAGTGAAGGATCGTCTAGAGAGCTATAGACTGGGAAGGAGATGGAGAGCGACTTGGTGCAGCTCTTCAGGTTGTCGAAACTGGCGTAGGTTGGCCAGTTGAGTGGGTCGTCACCAAGTTCGGAACAACTTGGCGGACATTGTTGGAAGAACGAGGGTGAGATATCGCGGTTGTTTGCTTTCCAAGCAGCTATGCCGTCCTGGATGTTCGTGATTGTGCTGGATGGGGGTGCTTTGGCGACCACAGACGCAACCGCAAGCGGTAAAAGAATATGTGCCTTCATAGCACGAAGGATTTGGTGGCCAGATTAGAAATCCAAGGTAGCCCTAGATAAAGAAAGACCTCCGACCCGTTTGCCGAGGATAAAAGATATGCTGAGATTGTGCAAGATGGTGTGTTGGTGAATAATGTAAGAATTGTGAAAGCAGTTCGTCGAATGATAGTGCTCTTATTTCTGGATTGGAAGGAAATGTTTGAGATTCTCTGAGTCGGCGTGAAACCCGATAGTATCGACTACGGAGAAGATGGCAAGTTGATGGTAAGCGCTCCCAAACGCCGTCTCTATCTCCAACGGAAAGGGCTATTTCAGCGTTTAAAATTAGAATTTGACAAGACCATGTGTCACTGGGGTATGGAGTGACATGACAACCTATCGGTAAGCGTATCCGGCGCTTCGCCCATCAGTCAAATGCTCGGCTCACAATCAAAACTGACAGCTGGTTAGGTATGATTGATTCAGTTGAGTCAAATACTGGTTTTGATTGTTATGTAGCTTGGAGCAAAGACAGCATGATTTCCTTTGCCACATGACAAGCAGGAGCCGTTGTTTCCGCCCCAAAGCTGCAAACATTCAATAGGAGTATTTTTAGCAAACTGTATCTATCGATACCTACCTAACCTGCGGTCATAAGAAGAAGATTTGAAGATTTTATTACCCATTGATGATCCGTCTCAGCGACAAGACCCCAGCTTAAGTTGCCACAAACTTGAGCCTTGTCCTAGTATTCCTGACTCGTACCAGACAAGATGCGAGCGATAAACTGTGTTTTCTTCTTTATTTGCAGCCTCGTTGGAGTTGTGCGAGCCTACTCCATCCCTGGCGGCTATGAAAGGTATGTGTTTCGACTGTTCCAATCTGCGGGCTCATTTTAAGTATTGTTAAAGGGTCATGTTCTACTACGCATACCTGATGGACTGTCAGCTCAATGGCGGGACTCCAAAGACGATCGCTGTAAAATGTGGCAAAACACCATGCACCTTTGACGCCTTTCTGCGTTATATCATGAAGGAAGTAAGCCTTTTTTGTGTCACAGCGACGCCAAAGCACTCACTATTCGATTGTAATAGCCTCCTGCAACAATTGATATATTTTCTAAACCGTACCCAGCAATCCCTCCGCTGCAAGAGACGGCCCTAGCCGTCATAGACAACGACCTTGCTGGAGGCGTCGACCCTAGCCACGTCCATACAGACGCCGTCAAGAACGACAAGTACGAAAAACTGTTGAACAAAGTGTCAGACTTTGTCGGGGGCAAATACTTTAGCGACACTTTACCTCAGGAACTGCGAGACGGCGGAAAGCAGGCCATGCAAAGGATCCTGGTTGCGCGCAAGGAAGCTCAACACACGTCGTTCTTCGAGAAAGCACCGGGATCGGCCTACACACCCAAATACACGGAGCCCAAACCGAGTTTGTATGGGATTGAATATTTGAAGATAGATCCTAAAGCAACGGTTGCGGCAAACCCAGGATTGGAATACAAAACATTCGTTACGGAGTGGAAGGCGCATATCGATGAGGGCCACCAAGGGAATATCAATGCCCTCTCAAAGCAGCTCGAGCTTATCGATCTCTCGTGCACGTAGGATCAATCTGTGGTGATTGAACAGGAATTCAGCCAAACCGCGTTCTGCATCAGTTGTACAGGTCCGGAACCAGAATAATGATACTTAATACCCCAGTAGCTGTACTTCGATTAGCTTGCATACATATAAACTCTTCCCTCCTACTTGCCACTTCTCTCATGATAGAATAATGTTTGGACCGAGGTGCTGTACGGCCTGAAGATTCAAGTCGTCCGCCTAGAGAAAAGTAACATACAGCATGCTTTTGCCAGGTGTTTGCTGAATCGAATATCAGGGGCGACAATGGAGCTCAATCAGGATGACGCACCAATCCAAGTACCGTCACTTGTAGTAATTCTCAGAACAGCGAACTTGTCGTCGTAAGTGGTTCATTGGGACTCGGAATAGCATCCCACCATCACTTTCAAGGAGACCACCAAAAACATTGTTGCCCATGACCATTGGTAAACGCGCGTCTAATTCAGTTTGCACAGGTACTCATTAAGCGGCTGCATTCTGCTATACGAGATGTCCATTCTGTTGAAATAAATTTGGCTGGCTTGGAAGGAGGATGCAAGGAGGTTGTCATTGAAGTTGAACAGAATCGGATTCCGGACTCCGTTGGCCCTCACGTCACTGGTCACGCGTGACTAAGTAACACCTTGCGATAACAGTCCTGAGTCCTGACAAGAAGTTTGTGTATCGTTGTCCTGAGACTCAATTGTTTGTTGAGCATCTTGGCTGTTGACCTTCATTTAATCCAAGTACAACGTTTCAACACTATCGTCTCAGGTTGCAATTAGCATAAAACTCTGATCGACCAGCATTCACAAGCTAAAAGTCTGGTACTCATCATGGAACCCTCTTCGCCCAATATTACGTCTCTGAGCTTGCCGGTCGTATCGATTCAGCCAACTTTTACTGAGGTAGTCCAAGAGGTGGAGGAAGGGATTATACCCTCTGAACAGATCTGGGTCTCTTGCTATAAAACAAACGAGCCATCTGCACATGCAAAGTTCAGTGTGGAATTAGATGAGAGGGATCGCGACTTGGTTTTATTCACGCCGATCAAGGGGAGCAATGAAGGTCAAACGAAAATTACAAGAACAGGCAATGTAGGTGAAAAAGTCTGTTACTTGGTTATGATCTTCCTCTAATCGTTTGTGTAGAATTTCTCGGTTTCATGCGAGGGCTTGGGCATTCCTCCAACACGAGTACTCTCGGCTGTTCAGGAATACAGAGATACAGAGAGATGTATTCCAACTAGGGTACGCGTTCAGCGTAATATTGCTCATACGTCTTTCGCTAATAGTTTGGCGCAGCCGCAGAGCATAACCGCCTTTGATATTTCTCCAGATATGACGCGCTTCGCAGCGGGATTCAACGATGGATCTGTCAACACCTATCCAATATCACCGTTAAAATCGACAAGTGGCTCCGTGCTTCAATCCCAAGCTATTGACGTTACGCAAAACAAGACACCTTCACGCCCACATCTTAGTGCGGTTGGAGGATTGACATTCCTTCCATCATCCCAAGTTTTGCTCACATCAGGGAATGACTTCTCCTTGACCATCCTATCGGCAGATCTGCCAAATTCACCTAACAAACCGTCTGCCAGAGTTCACCCTGCACGAACGCTACGTAGTCATACGCGACCTATTAGCGCGACAGCCGTCATTGGAGCAGGGAGAAATATCGTATCCGCCTCTCTCGATGGATCTGTCAAGCTGTGGGATGTACCCTCTGGAGAGGTTATCTTTTCCATACGAACCCAGTCACAAGTGACTTCCATGGTTGTTGCTGATAGGATTTCAACTCCGCCAGATGGAGAAGATAATACACCAAGCGCGACGGAAACCAGAGACCCTAGAGAGATTCCAGAGGTCAAGGACAAGATTCTAATATGTGGTCTGAAAAATGGTCGCCTAGAAATCCTTGACCTCGGCCTCAGAAAATCAGTATACCTGTCTCCTGCACCGAAAGTAGAATCCCCGTTGAACACCGTCATCTATGACAGCGTGCATCATATTCTATCTACTGGATCGGACAAAGGCCTCGTCTCCGTCTACGACTCACGATCACTGGACACTCCACTGACATCCTTTTCTCGTCTGGAGGCAGGCGTGAACGATCTTGCCTTTGTAGACGGGAAGGAGGGCGAAAGCCGGGTCTACATCGCAGTCGCGTCTGGGGATGGCCTACCTTTCGTGGCTAGCGTTGTTCCTGAGGGACCAATGGTTGCTGCTGAACTCGTTGGAGTGGACTGCGATGCTGTGAGGCATATTAGGGCCCGACGGACTGTCGAAGGTCGAACAGAAATTTGGACGGCCAGTGACGATTGTGTCATAAGGAGATATGTCTATTAACTCTTTTCATTTCCCCTGGTATAGTAGTGAACAGGTTGCACTTCTTGAATGACAACATCAGCTTTTATGAACATGTCCATGTTGGCTGCCAGTTGCCAGTGTTCATTCCAATCAAGTCGTTGTGTCTGTCGTTTTAGCACCATTTCCTCGACGAGGCATTCATTTGCTTCAACGCTGGACAATATTTTCCATCATCCAGCAAATTTTAACAGCGTGCCATGCTAACTTGGACTGACAGACAACGATTCTAGATAATGTACTGTTGCTGATATGATTAGATTCCGGGTATTTGTCCCGCTGGAGAAAGCCGTATCAGGGGTTTTACCCCATATGTCTAGCCATCAATCCTTTCAACATTTCTTTTTTCCAACAGAACCCAAAGGCCCTCCATCAAAAACCAACACCTCCGACAACCCTCGAGGGCCCCTTGTCGTGTTGGTTCTCTCTGTCCAACCCATTTGCTTTCTATCATGCTCTTTGTTTTCACCCCGCTTTCAGTTCAAAATTAACGTCCTTCTCGTACATCTCAACTCCTAAATCTCGTGTTCTATCCGAGCAATTCAACCAATCATCAAATTGGTCCTAAGGAACTCTTATTGACTTCCCATCCTCGACCTCGTAGGAGCGTCGGGTTCAAACGCCCAAACTCGCGATATGGCCGCCCCACGCTCACCTAACACATCCTCCTCTATTCTACCACAACCGAAGAAGAGCGTGTTCTCGGCTGCCATAGCGAGCACTTCTCGTCGTCAATCGATGAGCAACGTACCTAGCAATTTTAGTCCTCATCCTCTATCTCAGGGAATTGGCTTCTCTCCAGGTCCACCACAACAAACTACTACCCCCACTCCTGCAGGCCCTGGCTCTGGCACAGGAATTCCTTCTTTTAAATCATTACGCTCCCTATTACCTTTCGGTCCTAACAAGAATGCCACTCCCAATGCCCTTACGTCTACCCCACCCAACCCTTCCAAAAGTCCTTTTCCAAACTTTGGTTCAATGCGGAGGTCGATGCAGAAAGACCGAGATCGCAAAATGTCCCTTTCCAACGACGCGTCTCCCATAATTGCAATTGGTCACCCGAACGATGCGCCAGTTAGGCGTTCTGTGTCACTACCGAGGCTTGAAAAACCGCTACCAGAAGAACCCCCAGCGTCGTCGTCGCATCGCGAATCGTTTTTGAGGAATTCCCTTGGTGATGATGGAAGTCGCCGCAGTTCTGGTACGCTTTACTCTCTTCCATCCGTTAAACTTAGTGTGCTAATCATCGTAAATTTACACCTTCCATATTTTTTAAAAAAAATTGGCACCATATTGCAGCGTACACTCTCCGCACACCATCACCAGGACCTCCACTTTCAGCTGAGCTGTCGACGATTATTGAGGCTGACAATTCAGGGGTGTCCAGGCATGCGCCTTTCTTCGGTATGACTTCCCCACCAACGCCCTCACGGTCCTCCTCCCCTCCCATCATCAATAGAGATCTGCTCCATCCTGAAGCGCCACGCTCCCATGACCAGGCCAGTGGTCCCAGCAAGCCAGAGAAGGCTGTCAACCCGTCGGACTTTGAGAATGAAGGCGAAACTTTCGCATTGGATTTGGACACCAGTCAATTAGCGGATCAAGTGCGGAACGCCTTGCGCGGAGAGGATGGCTCGCCCAATTCTGCAAAGCAGTGGCTCAACGTTGACAAGGGGGCTATAATCATTGACACTGACGACGATGAAATCGCAGTTGGGGATAAGACGTTTAATATGGACCCGAACGATGTTGATCCGTCGTTAGCTGCTCTCCTTAGCCCAAACTCATTGACGGCTTCAAAGAATGGGTCTTCACATTCATTGCAGCGCTCACATGGACATTCAGAGTCTGCCAAAACGTCACCTACTACTCCTACCTTCCAGCCTAGTGCATCTCCTAGCTCTCGCTTGCCCCGTGGGCGACCGGCGTCGTCCTTCCTCCCCCGCCTCAAGTCCGCTAATATGTCACCTACACCTTCACCTACCTCTCCAAGGTTTGTTTTGCCGACGCCTACATCCCCCACCAGCAATCCCGTCACACCCCGAGCATCTCCCGCCAAGCCCAAGACACCGATTATCGCTGTTAATGGGCATGACTATACACCCTCTTCACCGACATCCCCTAAAACCTCGCCAACTCTACCAGGTTCTTCAACACCGGCAAAGAAGGCATCCTCTAATCGCTTCTTCTCTCCGACCAAGCTAGGCCTTAAACCCACGCCTAATGGTAGCTTATCAACTGATGCCAATTCCAATACCACTCCTAAAATGGGGTCTCCCACTAATACGCGGAATCGGACGTTGAGAGAGGTCATGCTAGGTGTTTCAAGAGCCAACAGCGCTGATTCTGGGTCTCCGGCCACGCCGTCAACCAGCTCCCTGAGCCCGATGGTTGGCCGTGCGTCTTTAGACGCGAGAAGACCTACACCTTATCAGAGCACAAATGAAGGTATTGGCCTTGGAAGGCCTTCTCTAGAACTTCGCCGTGGGGGTTCATATGACTCCCGTCTGAGCTCTAATTCTCGAGCTCCAACCCAACCCAGTCCCACCTCAATATCAGGAACAGCAGACGATTTCACGACCGAACCAGACTCTTCACCGTCACCCGAGACGCAATTCACAGAACCAGCCATGTTTCATACCCCATACAGACCTTCTTTGGACTCTGTGTCGACCCGGCCTTCGTTGGACGCCGGGAGCCGTCCTAGTTCGTCTGCTGCTCGTCTGAAGCAGAGAGAACGGGAGAGGGATTATTCTCCAAGGGAAAATTTGCATCCTCCTCGTGGACCACCGCCAGATCGTGTACGTAAACGTAGCATGAGTGTTCAGGAGCGCTGGGGAACACCTAAAGCGAAACCCAATGCACCTGGGGTGGCTGCAAGCGAGGCTGGGGCACCCGTTAGTGCTTCACGACCTGGTAGCAGCATGTCGGTCCATGGCAGCTCAGGACGAAGAGGAGTGTACAACGGGTTCAGTGCCAGCGCAACGGATGTCAATGATCTTAGCCCTGCTGGTCCAGGTCCGAAAATGGAGTGGTTGGGACCGAGGACGGCAAAGGCTTTTAAAGCTGCTGGGTTGTTGGATTTCGAGAAAGACAGGGAGAGGGAAGGATTTGATACTCCTACAGAACCACGATACTATCACAGGGAGAGGAGTGGGAGTATCAATGGTGTTCTTGCCCCTTCACCGCTAGGATCGGGTGTCAATGGATCTTCTGGCGCTCTGAACCGGTTTGCGTCTATGAGGAGTGCTTCAGAGTACAACCCATCCAGTAATCGTGCTCAGTCTCGGATGGCTTTCTCTGAAGTCGCTGGTCCTTCTGGACGGAGAGAAAGTGGAACTTTTTCTCAATACGCTGGTAGCAGCTATGGGCCTCCGGGTCTCATGGAAAGCCCGACGTTTACTGCGTCAAGTGGTAGTCGGGGTGGTGATCGTGATACACCGCGTTCAGGAGCATCTACTGCGCCAACCAGTGTTTCAGAGTCCTTTGGTTACTTTAGCCGAAGTGCTGGTGACAGGGACTATCGGGAGAGAGAGCGAGAAAGGGACAGGGAGGAGTTGAGAGAGTTGAAGGAAAGACACGCGACCGAGATGGGGGCACTGCTTAACGCCCTATCTGATTCTCAGCGTACTGTTCGTCTCCTCAGGGACGAAAATTCCGAACTGCGCGAGAGGCTGGACAGGCTGGAAGTCGTTGTTAGGGAGAATAACGGGCTAAGGCAAGCGTGCGGAGAGATGCAGTTAGAGACGACGAGCTTGAGGAGGGAGTGTGCGGAATTGAGGAGTCAGCTTGTGGTGGCGAAGACCTTGACAAGGTCTTCAACGACCGCTGGGGCATTGTCTGTTTCCAGGCCATCTAGTGGGAGTAGCGGCCTGAGAACACCTATTCCAAGAACTGGAAATGGTAGTCCTCTAGCCAGGACGTTTGTGCCACCTGTCGAGGATGAGAAAAATCTCGAACAGCATCAAGACAATGCGGACACAACTATCATTATTCATGACGATGTCGACAACGATCAACCACTACCGCAGTACCTTCAACGGAGAAAAGTGGAGCCTGATAACAAGGTCGACGATTCGCAACGATTCTCTCTTGAAGATTTAGAGCCAGCGTCGTCTTCGACTCCTTCAACCAAGCGCCGCTTGAGCAACACGTCTTCCATCTTTCCCATCCCTCCCTCCAATATGACGATGCTGCTTCATGATGACGCCCACCCTAACTTTGGGAGCTCTGCAAATAGCAACCATAGCAGCGCGGATCACTCTTTCTATCCATCAAGTCAAGCTCCATTCCCACCTTCATCTCCAATTTCTTCACGAGTTATCAATGCTACAACGCCCACACAATCCAAAGCTATCTCCTTTCCTAGGTCGCAAGCACAGCCCAATGGATTTGGCGATGAGAGTATGAGCAACATGTTCAACAAATCAGTCTCGTCTGCCGTCAGTATTTCTCCCACTACGGCCAACTTCTCGATGGCGACAGGGAGCCCTGGAAGTTTATACCTTCGCCCTGAGCACGAGGTCCTTCTTGGTGACATGGAGTCACTAGATCTAGGCGTCCGCAACATTGATTTGGAGCTGGACGCAGGTCGCATGAGTGATGGGTGGTGACGGTAGGCCAACATCCACCTCTACGGCCGCTGGACTTTTCATATTGTTTTCTTACCAGTATTCTATTGACCGCATATCTCCCCTTGTTTACTCATTGCGTAAATTCAATTCATCTACTTGGATCATGTACATCTAGCTTACTCTACTCTCGCATTCAACCCTATTCACATGTCTCTATTTGACCTTCGTCTTTCTTTTTTTTGCTCATACCATTTTTTGTTACGTTTGTGTTTTGCTTTCGTTCTACTTGCATCGTACGGGAATTTTAGACAGTAGACAACGGTTTGGTGATCACCAGCCCCAAGTCTTTTGCACTATCTATAAATTGTATTAAACTATCAATAGCTCATTGGCGTCGGCCACCAAATTTTTTTGTTGCTGGAACACCATTGAATTCGCTTGGGCTTAGCCGGCTACTTGTGGGTTGATCGCTAAATATGAGACTGTTTCCTCTGCGCGCCCGCTTGACTATGCTCGAAAGTGCAATCAGGTTTCAGCTTGCGCTTCGAAAAGTTCCGCGTCGGAATGAACATCTGCGCTATCAACCTCTCGTCTCTCTCTGGCCAAGTAATGGATAGATTGTTTTCATTGGCTACATCAACGTTGCCATTTCTTTGTCGTACATCTATCTTTTGCTCAATTATTCGAAGAAACAGACCCTGGTCATGGACAGACCGCAGTTACACGCCTCACAGTTTAGGAAGGAGCATAACAGCGTAAGTTGATCCGATCGTGCTCAAACGTGAGAAATGCTTCCCCTGATTTCTGTTGTGGTAACCGTTTGGTGATAAATTGGGCCTTACTAAAACTCGCCCTCTTTGAGTGCAGTTCCAACAAAGTCCATCCTATTCCAAGGCCTACTGCTAGCTTCTCCACCCACTACATATACTTGTTTTCTTCTGTCACAGAACCCGCTCTCAACACCGTCATGTCTATTCCAGCACCAGCAGGCTACGTGCCAAACTCGACACCGTTGAGGACAAAGCGAAATTTCAAGGCACTTGTACTGCCTGACACTGACGCTTTGGATGCCCCTCCTGACCCAAAGCCAACGAGACCTCCTCCTCCTCTCCCTGGAATGAAGAAGCGCCCACCTCCTCTAGGTGAGGATAATGGTGTGCTGGATGCATCAATACCCGTCGCGAGTCCTGTTGTATCTGCACGGCGGAGTGCGATTCAAGCTTCCCTGTCATCGACGTTGGCAAAGCTTGACATCAAGTTGGATATTAAAAACGAGGATCTAAAGAAGCTGGCTGATCTGGGGCATGGAAACGGCGGAAGCGTGGTCAAAGTTGAGCATCTTCCAACGGGCACACTGATGGCGAAGAAGGTCGGGATTTACTTATTTGGGTGCAAGGGGACGCGATCATCTAACGCGCTAATTACTTCCCGCTCTAGATCGTACTGATTGACGCGAAGGCGTCTGTGCGGAAGCAAATTCTCCGAGAACTTCAGATAATGCACGAATGTCGTTCGGAATACATCATTTCGTGCTATGGCTCATTCCTCGCAGATCCTAATATCTGCATCTGTATGGAATATATGGACAAGGGGTCGTTCGACAATATTTATCGGAAAATTGGGCCCATCGATATTAACGTCGTTTGCCTAGTGGCACAGGCAGTGTTGGAAGGCCTCATCTACCTGTACGACACACATAGAATCATTCATCGTGGTATGTGATAATTATCTCGCGCCGTCATTCGCAATGTCATTGCTCAGCGCATGGTACTCATCAAAATGAATTATGATACAGATATCAAGCCCTCAAACATCCTATGTAACTCAGACGGCGCCATTAAACTATGTGATTTTGGAGTATCTGGAGAGTTGATCAACTCAATTGCCAATACATTTGTGGGCACATCTATTTATATGAGCGTAAGCCACTCAATTCGGTGACTAACGCTGCCCAGCTAACATTATGATGACAGCCTGAGCGTATTCAAGGTGCTCACTATTCAGTTAAATCCGACGTTTGGTCGTTAGGAATCACTTTGGTGGAGCTCGCACTGGGACGTTTCCCCTTCTGTGACGTTGATGACGACGACCTGTCAGACTTGGAAGATCTTGCCATCACGGAAAATCACAATCGCACACCTACTCACCGAGACTCATTCATGATTTCCAAGCAAGAAAAGGCGAAACGTATGAGCAGGCGCAAGAGTAAAGGAATCCCCAACATGACGGCAAGCAGCGCAGATCCCCCTTCACTCAGTATCATCGAACTAATGCACCAAATTGTCCGCGAGCCTGCACCACGACTGCCGTCCAATTTTGATGACGAAGCTCAGGAATTTGTCGATGCCTGTTTGATGAAGGACCCTCATGACAGACATAGCCCCAGAACGCTTTTGGTAAGCCATCCGACCTTCGCTCAGGATCGCCTCCCTTATATAACCTTTTTTTCAAACAGGAATACCGCTGGATGGACGATGCTAGGGATTCCTCTTTTGATCTCAAAGAGTGGGCCTCTACCTTCTAATCGAGAGTCCATCTTATTTCACGTATGCATTGCACGAACTTCTCTTTTACTGGAATATCCCACATCTTGGCTCTTACTGCTTCTCAGTTGGATGGAAAATTGTAACACTAATACCTCATCTAGTTTTTGTTATTTCAACCTGTTGTTCTCATCGCACTCTGTTCCTAAATCACAATCTCATGCCCAGTTTTCTTTTGTTGTTTTTTATATTATTTTGACCAGAGCTTGACACGATGTTCGGTGAACAACTTGTAAATCGCTGACCCTCTAACGGAGCCGCATGTGGCTCCAACTGCAGCTGTATACAATTCTCGGGTATCAGGTTGACCAGAATTAGCACTCCCTTAAGGTTTTGCGAGAGAAGCGTGGGGCGTAGGTTTGTCCAAAATAATTTGGTCTTAAGATACCTGAAAGAACCCATGACATCTGTCAATGTATTGTTCAAAAAGATGGGGAAGCTGATTCTCTCATTGTCGGGGTCTATGTTTAATTTCGATCCATTATCAACGGAATGTACCCTATGAATGTATCGTGAAGCTATGGTAGGAGATCTAAGTATATTTCTGTGCCTTCAGAAGTGAAATTCAAGGTGATTGGGATTTTTCCTCCGTTACGCGTTGTGCGATATCGATATTGTCGACCATTTGATAACTTTATTTAACAATTCGACCCATGGTAATCTTCTATAGTTCTCCCCGTGGCTTGGTCCTTGGTTCCGCCACGGCATGGGGAGAGACAAGGGAGAGAAGCTTGAGGAAGTGATTGAATTTTGAATTGTTTATGCATCTTTGGTCATGCTCGGGCGCTTCGGTTGTCTGGGCTCTTGCTTCGTGAAATCCTGATCGAATCGAAGAGAATCCTGATCGTGATGGAATTGGATTCACCTGTCTATGGCAATTGCCTTACTTTGTCTAGAATTCGAAAGCCCGTCCAGGTGGGCGGTCACACCGCCTCAAGCCTGAATCTCTTAAGGCCTGCCCCTAGTAAATGAGCACCCTTCAAGCAGGCTACAATGGCCAGCCACTGGAACAATGATCAAATCTAGTCGCAGTGAAAATTACTGCGCTAACGAAAATAATTAATATTCTTGTAGACATTTAATATCGGCAATATGTAAATATGAGACCTCAATTTCAACAATATTCCAGCCATGATTAGGCGCTTATCGGCGTTCCCTCTAGCCAATCGTACGCGAACTTGAACCGGCCATGCTTCGAGAGTCGGGAGTCGGGAGATGCCGCCACACCCATCTAAGTTCTTTCACCACTCAAATTGAAGGCACTCTTAATACGTAGCGTAGCCCATGGCTGAATCTGCAGCTCAGAGTCAAACCGACGTTAATTGCTATATATACACCCCATCACATTATGAATCGAAGTATTCCTCGATTACTCAATTGATGTAAATTACATTAATATTCCGGTCATTTAGTACACCAACATTCGCGAAGATGTCCATTCCGAACAACAGGAACGATCGTAAGGCCGGTCTTCACTCCTTTCAAGGACCCTCTCGTAGGCGTGACTGACATGCACAGTCAGTCGCTTGATCAGATTTCTATGAAAGGAATCACACTGTGCTTGATTGCATTGAATGTACAATTAAATCAGAGCCTCGTTTTCGATGTTTCTCATATACCTCGAGGCTCGGATAGCATCGGTGACATCGAATAATCGTCGAGGAATGTTAGCACCCTTCTTCGTTCCTCAGCAACTCCGTCCAAAGACGCCAGATTCTTCAAGAAATCGCGACGTTTTCATCTCCGCCTTCATAAAGTCTGATAACCAGACGAACATCAAACGTTCCAGCCGCTTCGATAGTAGCCTGAACTGCTACTACTCGAGCCCTCGACGCCAGCTTTACTTAATGCAGTAGTAGACACGATGCAGCCTTCAGATCGTGTTTGGAGTTTTAACTGACCATGTGTCGATGGGCACCAAATTCCCGTTTCGCGATTTCCTCCATCGGCAAGCAGAATTCTTGCTTTACGGTAATGATCTGAGGGCTTCCAGCCATCCAAATTGCGTTTCAGGTGTGCTAGAATGGGACTGCTTCTCGGCTGCGTGGTCGACTGCTTCGGCTTTACTGTCCTTACGCGTACAGGTAGTAGTACCGTGACCTGGTGATAAGCAGGTACCGGTGAAATAAGCACGGAAGGAGCTGTCAGTGTCACCGCCCTGATCTCAGGCCTGGTGCTTTCTTCTGCCTCG
Organism: Panaeolus cyanescens; assembly: GCA_002938355.1. Lineage (NCBI taxonomy): Eukaryota > Fungi > Basidiomycota > Agaricomycetes > Agaricales > Panaeolus > Panaeolus cyanescens. The sequence goes on along the minus strand of NHTK01001353.1, from coordinate 209 downwards.
GTTTCGTGAGCAGTAATGATGCTGATCAGCACTCCTGGGTTCCTCCATCAAATCAACGATATTTGGGTTTCAATTTCAACTTTCAAAAGCCGTCATACCGTCGAGGATAGGGGCTGCTGATCCGGGACTGGGAGTGTGGGAAATCAAATTTATCTCGGCAAGTTCTGGGGACGGGCACCTGCGGTTGTTTAGATGGCATCATTAGTCAG
>NHTK01001352.1:0-43389 GCA_002938355.1 Panaeolus cyanescens | reverse complement strand
TTTTATTTATTTACTTTTTATTGCAGATTTTTTAGAAACACTGGAGCTGTCGCTGGCGTTTTTGTTCTCGTCGGCCTTGCCGTTCTTTCAATTATTCTCTTCATCATCTTCGCAGTACGCCGCCGCCGCCGCAATCAAAGACTAGACCACGATACTGCCGTATCCGCAACCTTGGCTGCTGCAGGTTTCCATCGTACTCCCTTGGTAGACGATGATGATGATGATGCTGCCGCAAATTCAACGCCTTCTCGTTATTCTCCTGCCCCATCCAATCCTTTCATGACACAGCGCTCCACCTCCGCTTTAGCAATCAGTAACCGCGCTTCTGCCGCTTTCATCCAAGACCATGATACAGATCATGTCGTACCAGGTCCTTCAGATTTTAATCCTTATGCAGACTATGTTACCCCCACTCGTACAGATGGCTACATTCCTGTCCCTGCACCAACAGCACCTCCCATCTTTCCTTTTCCTTACAGGGATCGCACAAGTGGCAGTCCTGACCTCGTTGCAGGAAACGATCATACCCATGCTCGCACTACAAGCTTCGATCCTTTGATCCCAAACCCGAATAACACCCTCCCACCCACTTACTCTTCGGCTGCCGAGGACGTGCCACTGGGTGTTGAAATCGCTCGTGCTTTGGGTGCACCAGAGGCAAGCGGTCCTTCCTCCATTTATAGTCAACGCACAGATTTAGGCCCGGACGCCAGACTCGATCCAGGTTTGAGGCAGCGCTTGGTTGATCATGAGGATTCTGCCGACGACGGCGCCTCGTTGTTTAGAGACGAGGAAGATTATTCTAGACCTGTCCTTGGCGTACGTTTTCATTTTTTCTTTATTCTATTTTTGTCGACTCATCCATTCTACCAGGTGCGGAACATGCCTGATACCTCCAGCCAAACTTCTCGCCCTTGAAAGTATAATGATTTTATGAACACTTTTAAACTACATTACACAGTCTTAAATACCTCGCATTTCTCACGATCATTGACGATATCCATGCTGTGTGTTTTATTGCTCACCGGACTTGCACCTACTTATGTTGTCGTTGTATTCACTCGTTGTATTTACATTCTTGCGGACTATCCATTTAGGAGACCATCATGACTGTCCTCGTTGCGCCCCTGAGTTTCTATGACGTCTTACAAAATGCAGGGTTGCACCCTCATTAATTAAGAAAGCATAGCCCCTATCTTTAACCGCGTCAATTCAATTATTCTATAAATAGATTATATTGACCCTATCCTGATCCTAACAAAACTCAACATCGGTTTTGAAGAATAAATAAAATGCGCGTACCTCCTGAATATACTTTTCCAAATGCCATTTGTTGGAATTGGTCGTACAGAGCAATCACCCCTCCGCTGGCAACTCCACGAAGGATGTTGGCGCCTGCGCCTTTGAACAGCGATTTATATCCTTCTTTGGCGATAATCTGAGCGCAGGCGTCCATGGTGGATTTGTAATTTACTCCGGAGCCTGAAGTCATCATCATGCGACGTCTATAAAGTGTCAGGTACAGTTATTGTGGATGTTTATGTTACCTACCGAATGGTGTCCAATGGATACGCCGCTAGACCTCCGACGGTTGTCACGCCCCATCCGAGAATAAAGGACGCTATAAATGAACCTTTTAATGCTCCCACCAAAAGAATAGGTTCTGGGTATATGAGATCAGTATTCCAATATATCAAATAAAAAATAGGCATACTCAGAGAATCATAAAGACCAAAATACAACCCTCGATAAACGACAATCCCTCCAAGCGACGCGCCAAAACCGCGATAGAGGCCGACAACACCGTCTGATGCGAGTGTCTTTTTATATACGTCGATAATACCTTTGAATTGCCTTTCACCGCCTCCGACGGTGGATTTGGCGTCGTTGGCGAGACGCGTGCGCGCATAGTCGAGCGAGTAGACGAAGAATTGTGATGAAGCGCCCGCTGCGCTGCCTGCTGCTACGTTTCCGGCGAACCACTTCCAATAGCCTTCGTTTCGTTTGAACCCAAAGATGTATTTGAAGTAGTCCTCTGTGTGATGTTAATCATAATATAGGGGTGTGTGTTATATGGTGCATGTGGCTATGCTTTGGGGTGAACGGTGGCGTACTGAATGCAAAATTGAGGGCTTGCGTTGGGAAGTACCGGATGATGTTGGCGGTGTTGCCTCTCCAGAGTGCGAGCGCGCCTTCGTCTCGGTAGACTCGCCCGAATGCGTCGCCTATGCCTTTGTAGGGAGATGAGAGACGTCCTTGTTTGATCTGTTTTGAAGAGGTGAGAATACCATGAGATTGGGTTATAACTGTGAATGACATACCATTTCATCTTGGTTTTGGACCATGAGTTTGATGCGCTCGATGGGGGCCGCTGTGGTTTTGGATATGGTCTGTAAATAGAATTGGATGAATGATAATTGTTAGATGGTGGTGACACGTACGGCAGAGACTCCGCCCATTAGAAAATCGACTAGATTGGAGTTAGGTTATGATGAGTATGTTCTATATGGATGGTGCGTACCGGCGAATTTCTGAGCGGAAGGTTTTGAACTTTGATCAGACATTATAAATAACTGAGTGGGGGTTCAAGTCTAAAAAGCTAGAGTGAGTTGGGCATTCGAGGTATGCCCGCGCCCATCCTTTTATTCAACGCGCGCTCGAACGGAACTCTTCGGGGGACGGTGTTTTGGCCAAGTAGACGTTCGTGAAGACTCGGTGATTATTATCAGCGCAAGGCAGGGACTCTGAGCTTGTCATTCGTGCATGTCTCTATGAATCATCTTGTGGCCCGAGAGTCGCGCAACAGTATGAGGCATTTTAAGAGAGAAGACAGGCGCTAGGCAGGTTCGAGTCAGTGTGATGTTGGACGTTTATGGAAATGGCGGGCTAATATTAGCGCGGGTGATGTCTAGTCGGTCCGGTCCTCATTACTCTATACTCCGATACGCAGGATCTCCGTGGACTGTTACACTGTCCCATCATATGGCCCCTGTGGGTCTCGTGCTTGGTAAGTAAATTTATCCACAGGCTTTGTATCAACTAGACACGCGATACTGGGAATCTATTAGATGCAGTATAGAGTACAGTGCTATTGGCATGAGAATGCAACCCTGATTCTCCAGATTTTATTGCCTATGTGAGCATCATACATGCCCACGAAGGTGTACTGCATTACTAAGTAGAAAGTAGAAAATAACAAGTGATGAGATAAGAGTGGTGCTAGTGCTTCCTTCTTTCGTCCCCACCACTCGAGTAGTAGTGGTTTGACGAGCTTGCAATCCTATTAGTGCTACTGTTTACATGGGCTCATCTCACCCCAAACCACCCGCACAAGATCCTATACCTGCTCACGATACCCCGATATTAGGAATGACCGAACGCCCACGCGTACCCGCCCCGGCAATGTATGGCGATGCCGGTAACTTCTGGGTCGAATACCCCTCTGGCCTCGTTGACGTCTCGCGCACTTCCCCGCTCCCAAAGACGAGTACGGCCAATATAAACCCACCTGCTATTAACTTGGAATCACAAATGGATATCCACGTTGATGGCGATCGCGTGGTGCGTGTTGATAGGAAACGGACGGCTTTGGTGGTTATCGATATGCAAAAGTAGGTAGTGAATTTTGAATTAGAGTTGTCCTTTCTTTGATTGTTGTTATTCTGTTGATATAACTTTCATCAGTTTCTTTTTGCATCCGGATTTACGCGCTCATCCCCTTGGCCTCGAGTGTGTGCAGCCATTGATGAACGTCGTCCCAGCGCTTAGATCGGCAGGATCGAAGATCCTTTGGGTGTACGTCGTCGTCTGACACTGCCACGCATTCTAGTTTGGCTAATATCTAGCATAAATAGGAATTGGGGTTTGACTGAACACGAACTTTCAACCATCCCGCCGGCACTTATTCGGGGCTTCAAAAAACACAATGCGGCTGGCGGATTTGGTTCTGACCTTCCTGGTGATTTTGGGCGCTTACTTATGCGTGGCGCTTACAACTCGGAACTGTATGGCCCTCTTCAGGCCGAATTTAAAAAGGGGGAGAAAGAGGGCACGGATGTGTGGATTCATAAAAATCGGTAAGTACGTTACATATTGAGTGCCGGTGGGGTGGGCTCCTATCGTGTACTTTTTCCACCTTCAAATCCGAGACGTCATTATTCTGATCATTAAAATACCTTGAACCTGTAGGATGAGCGGTCTGTGGGGCTACCAAACCGCGTTGGATCTTTATCTCAAGGAAAACGGAATAACTACGCTCTTGTTTGCCGGGGTCAACGCTGACCAGGTGAGTGGTCGATTCCGACAACCGGCTCCACCTACTCTTCCCTCGACTGCTATCAGTCTCAGCCACGAGGCGTCGTATCGAGGGGTAGATAGGTGGAGTGGAAGTCAAGCTAAACCAACTATGGTCAGCATTCGTATTCATTTTGATCTGTTTCAAGTGTGTCCTGGGAACCTTGGTCGATGCATATTTCCGTGGGTACGATTGCATCGTGCTCAAAGATGCAACGGCAACTACGTCTCCAGAGGGTGCATATGAGAGTGTCATTTATAATTCCGGAGGAGTGAGTGTCAACTTTAACACCTCTTTCGAACAAATTTCACTCACAGTCTTTTGACTTTCAGAGCTATGGGTTCGTTACGGACACGGGGAGGGTGATCGCCGGGTCCGCAGTCAAGGCTTGAAGAAAGATTATGAAGTGCTTATGGAGCTGTACCAATACATTTTACTTACCGAGGTTTTTGTTATCCATCGCATTCTCACAACGCTGGGTAATTGCGATGCTTCAAGACGTGAAACAAGGATCATAACATGCCTTATAAATACATAGGTATGCTGCGCTAACGTTACATGAAAGGGATCTGCGACAGACATTGTCATCGATATCATCGTATACTATGAACAAAATGGTTTTAGGAATAAGTACTGTCCCACAAGAAGCTCGCTATCGATACATTATCCGACCTCGTTATTCTCAGGCGATAGCCCGGTTGGGACGAACCTATTCCAAAATTAATGCGAAGTACTATCGTAGTATGGAGATAGACTCACCCCGAGTAGCGTTCGTCTAGTGAAAATATCTTCAGGACGAGTCTCACCGATAGGTGAGTTGGGCGTCGAAGAATTGAAAATAGAGTCAGGTGGCGTTGGAGGCTTGTACTGTTGAATGTGTTTGGAATTTTCTCGGAGTAGGGAACGGGGAGGCCTCGGTGGTGCTGTCGTGACGGGCTCTATTGATTTTCTATTGAATGTTGTCATTTGATTTGCTTGGGTTTCTTCTTCATCTGCAAGACTCGCCGGGTATTCCGAAGGAGTGGAGGGTGCTATTGATCGGGTAAACTGGGCACGAGGAGGACCTTCCGGAATCAAATAGCTGGGCTGCACATTAGTATTGCGAAGCACGAATGGCTCGTCTGTTCTCTGATATCGTTCATTTCTTTGGTTGTTGAGAATGGGATAAGTGTCGGGGAAGAGAGAGGTAGTATTTCCGTGTCCGGCACTGCTAGGTGGATCATAGTTGATGTTTCCATCTCTGTAGTTATCGTGACCGGCTGCAGACCACCTATGGTTATCGCTGGTATCGACGACCCGCATGGTGGGACTTTCGGGGGGGTCTAGGAACGGGTTGTGCCCAGGAGACGAAGGAGCGGGACGTTGAATGGACGCAAGCCAACGGGCTCGGCGTGCTCTCCTTCGTGCTCTTCGAACGAGCCAAATGATACCTATGATCATGGTTGCCACAATGATACCTATGGCAATAAAGATCCCGGCCAAGGCACCAGAATTTTTCAAAATTCTATGTAAACGTTAAGTATCAGTCTGTAATCAAAATATCACAAGTACATACCCAGATCCCGAGTCAGACGATTGTTCGTCTGGGATGGGGTTGGCGACAACTTGGGTCACAGTCGCCAAACCACCGTTCGAATCAGTCCATGTGCTGGTCATTGTGAGCACAGCTGGGGTTGAAAGAATATCACTGCCATTGAGGTTCAACGTGAGTGCTATGGGAGTTGAGAGCGTCGTATCTGGGACTCGAAGGACGGTAGTCGTTTGGCTAAGTGATGGAGTGGCGGTAACGACCTGAACAGTTGTTCCTGGACTGTTTGTCTCCGAGCTTCGGGTGGGACTTGGCTGCGAGCTTCGTGTGGTTGAGGAAGACGGACGATGAGTTGAGGAAGCTACATCATTTCGAACGCTAGTTGGGCTCGATGAAGAAGGCCTCGGCGTCGATGTCGATGGTGAATGAGTGGTATGTGAAGACGAGGATTCAGAGCTCGATGCGGATGGACTAATAAATGCGAACTTTCAGCATGAAAGAGGTAGTGTATAATTAAAGGTACTAACGCTCCAACAGGGACGGCGTCGGGAAGATCGGTAGGCATAGGGCTAATGCGAATCTTTGTTTAGAAAGAACGGTCAGGTAGATCAAGTGAACTTACAGTCCGGCAGGGCTGTTGTCTGAGAGGCCTGGTCTTGAAGATTTGGTGGTAGGGATTGGAGATACAGTTGGCGAATCCAGTGGAGGGTCAGGTTCACGAGTACCAGCAGGACCTTTGATTATGGTGGTCGCAGGGACCGAGGGCTGCTCACTGCTCAGCAGGGCAATCATATTGATTTAAACGGGGTATACCTACAATCAATGAGACAGTTGTCGAGATAGGTCGAGACAGAGAATGAGAGTTGCCCACAGAAAGAGAAGTCGAGATGGCAGATGTGATTACCACTGACGATAGAGAGGTACTAGTATGAACCAAAGATGTACTAGCCGATGCGGAATCGGTCGTTAAAGATCCAGTGTCAAACACACCAGTCGTTCGCACTATCGTAGTCATTAATTAGTATGCGACGCCTGGGGTAACGAAAGCGAGAGCGGGGGTGCCAGACAATGGTCGCGAAACCACCCTCGCAGGAATCGGCAAAATGGAGGCAAAAGACTCACCACAATCTCAACCTGGCCAGTTAAATTAGATGATATCGCGGGGGGGCATAGAAGACGAGAGAGATAGGGAGTGATCTTGAGAAGGATAATATAGCCACCTTCACTCATGGTTTTTAATCGACGTGTCAACCCGACATGTGAGCGATAGATTGTCCGGGTATGTTTCTTGAGTGTATGGACAGTCACTTGATGAATTACACGCCACCCCCCGAAGGAGATCCATCCCCGTTTGCAAAAAAAAGTGTACCCGGGCCAGAGCCCGCATTGGACTTAAACAAGGAAACAGTTGAGTGCATACGGTTGAGAAGACAGACCACGAATGTTTGCCGGTGCACAGCACATGGGAAGTTGACTATTTTAGCAACTTCGCGTCATCCTACTCAATTCATTTTGGTTATCGCAGAGCTCCAGCTGGCAACAGAAGAGTACTTACAGCGCGGCAGCTCAGCATCTTCTTAGGGGCTTATGGTGAATGAATGTGCTGATTTAAAATGACAGTATACATATTATCCATAGATGAAATTGATAATTACGAAAGATAGGTGCAGATACAAAGCGCAAATCATTGAGGAGTTAAATATTATAATCTGTATAACCAAGTCGTCCGCGGATATTTTAAAAGATACAGTGAGAAGGGAATCAACAGTGCTTATCAGATACACTCACGGCATGGTTGTGAAGAATGCGAAGGTATATACTGAATGAGTGGGTATTGAATCGACAATTGGTGGAAAAAGGGGGGACTGTAATCCAAGGAAGCAGTGTCATGTTAGAAGCGTCTAAGAGCCATCATGGTGCAATAACTCACCTGCGCAAGACTATTAATTGACTGCCGTGCCGAGCGTAGTCTAGCAGCATTTGGATGAACCTGGAATCCACGATTTCACCTTGACCGTTCCTCGCCGCCGCGATCCACTCAGGCTGCCAAAACTCAACCTACTAGAGCTGTTTACTCTTCGTAAAGCTCTGTCACCATAGCTTACACCACTACCGGCCTTCTCTGGGTCTAACGTTCCGGCTTCTATCGCCAACAGAATGGCACGGGCCGCTAGGAGAAAGGGTGCTTCGACATTCTCTCCTGTCAGTGAAGAGGCTTCCAAGAAGTGTACGTCTGAATAAAGGTATGTCTCAGCGATAAAGATAGGAGAAAAGCTGTGTGGACTTGCCGTTGTCTGCAGCCCAACGACTGGCCTCTGACCACTCAACCTCCCTATCTTCTTCTCTATCTGATTTATTCCCCACTAAAACGACAACAAGGTTGGAGCTAGCTAGCGCCCTTGCATCGGATAACCATCTTGATAGATTTGCGAATGAATTACGACTAAAATTAACGTATTCAGCCGCTGTTGAGCAACGAGCATAGGGGAGTAGTCAACATACTTGGTGATATCATAAACCAGGATTGCACCAGCTGCTCCACGATAATAACTCCGCGTTACAGATCTGTAGAAGATGTTGATGCTTCTTTTCAGTGGGAGGAGTACAAGAGACTAACCGAAACCTTTCCTGCCCTGCGGTATCCCACAGCTACACAGAATCAGGATGTCAGGACGAGATCTGACAAGACGAAGTTGGTCACCATACCTGCAGTTTGATCCTCTTTTCACCCAACTTGACGGTCCTACTAGAAAATTCTACGCCGATAGTATGTTGTGAGTGATCCTTGACTGTGGTATGGTTAGATGAGACAAGCAGGTTGGTAGTTCGATGCGACGAACATGAATTGTGCGTAAATTGATGTAGCAGACAAGATTTGCCTGTCCCGGCTTCTCCTATATGATGATAGCATATCTCAGCACACGAAATGAGGGATAAATATGCAATGTCCAAGCACCAATAATAATATATTTCATGAGGAAGTCTAAACATGAACATGGAGAATGAGACTGTGAGCAGTCCAACCGCGATGCCGGAGGACGAGCTTACCGTATGTCTCTATAAGCTCTGTTGCATCTCCGTCGCCATCATGGAAAGACATGACGAGCGCTAATAAGAATAAAAGAAGAAGAAAAGAAAGATTCAGAAAGTGACTGAGAACGGAATCGAGGATCCAAAACCTCTCAACCGCCTCATGTTCCTTCACTTGTTCGCTTTGCCCATAAATGAGTTACAATTGTCACGTGCATCATAATACCCCTATTACTCTTAGCATGCTTTCTTAATTGTACACATTATTTATTTACCAACCCTTCCAAGGTACCCAGACATCTACCACACGAGTACCATTCTCAACATCCGAGTCTACAATATAATACCAGGGATAAGCCTGTTAAATCATTAAAAACACGCAAACACTAGTTGTTCATGAAAATAGTTACCGCTGCTATTAAACAAGCATGCTGTCCGATTATATCGACGACCGTTCCAAGTGCCAGGGTGCGATGATCGCCAGGTGGTATGGTCAAGATTCCATGTTCCTGTGAGATCCGGCTTAATTTCCAGGGAGTACCAATGACCTCGCCGTAACCACCAGAGGGTCCGGTGTCTTTACTAAATGCAATGGCTCCTGCATCAACCATAGCTTCGTCGGTCCCGTTGGTACCCCTACCAGGGTAATAAGAGATGACGGTTGCACGAACCCGTTGAGATATACGGGCTTGGTCGATTAAACTGGTATGTTCTTGTTGAAGATCAAGCATAGGGTAATTGCCTAAAACGTCGGTGAAGAGATGAATGAATATTGGAAGTGTAGATATCAGCCGTTACAGACCTGCATGAAGCTCTAATACGCCATTCAACTTCTCAGATAGCAAGCGTCTTGTTTCTGCACTTGCGGCATGGGCAGTTGGTGTCGACCCTACTGACAAAACAAACTCGCCCTTGACAGAAACAGGCTTATCGGCCTTGGAGATAACTTGGAGTGCATCTTGGGCGGCAATGTTGACAGCTTGTACCTCCCCGGAGAGGAAGTTGGAGGCTTCCTCGAGTGATGTCGACCCATATGCATTCCCTGCATGTCCGTAAAAGCCATACAGTGTGAGTACTGGGGAGTATAGAGCTGCATCCAAAAGCTTGAAAAACTCTTTGGAGGAGGGCACAACACCTGCCCGACTAGAACAGCGAATCAGATTTTAACACTCTCATTCGAATTAAAGGCAGGACTTACTGTTGTCCACCATTTATTTTGATGAATGCGGACCATCGTGTGTTGTGCTGGCCATCGTTGTACTCTTCTAAAAAGCGTACTTGATCTGGGTGGTCAATGAGGATTCTGACTACCCCACCATGTTTTTCGACCTCTTGAGAAAGCCGTGATAGATCGGCAATTTTGTTGGGCGCTATAGGTAAGCCGTAAAGTATCTAGATCGGTGGATCGGTTAGGAGGGTTCTGCCAAAGGAAATAGGAGTTAGTGTGGCGAACATCTTTCACAGTACCATCGGCAACGAGTCCGCCTTGGAAGACCTCCCAAGCTTCCATCATGGTGGATACAATAATGGCGTGACTCTGTCCTTCACTAGACTGGAGTTGAAGCCTCGTTCCTTTCAATGTCTGCATGCTTTGGGTTGGTACCTGTTCTTGGAAGGGTTGTACAAGAAATGAACCTTGTGGGTCTTGAGATGGGCTCGGAAGGTGGCACCCCATTCTCTAGCCTTTTTGTGCATGGCGGCACAATTGTGGGCAAATATTTTACGATCAATGATCATGGCAGGAGTTCTGAGTGTATCGACATGGCTGCCTGCGAAGGCTTTGACAAGGGCATCCTCGTCTGGTTTTTGGAGTAGGTCAAAAGGTGTTGCCGTTTGAGATATCATGGATCACTAGATATAGAAGCGAACCAATAAGCTTTACTCGTCTGTGAGTTTGCTTGTTCATATTTATCGCTAGAGAATATAGGCTATCCTGCATAGGAAGAAGCAGAGTTAAAGTGCTTGAAATAGCTCATCCGATGGCAAAGTAGGAGATAGGCTGAGAGAGCTATCTGTAGATTTTAGCGCATTTAACGCAACAGAAATTCGATTGAGTAAGAGGCATGATCAAGGTTCGAGTTAAGGTTCAAGTTGAAGCAGGAGGAGTGGTGGAAGAAAAAGAAGATCACGTGTAATTTGCAGACATTGAATCTCTTGGCGTTTGTGTTGTCATTATGGATTGACTGTAGGTCATTGTCAGTCTGTCAAGGTTCGTTTGAATAAATCGGAGGAGTTTTAATACGTCAAAGGTTTATCGGAGCAATTTTATTTTATTTTTACGTTGTTATGCGGTATGTTCGATTGTTAACTCCACCAACGACTGTAAGTATAATGAATGATTCTTAGACTTTGCATTCTCACCGACAATATAATAACAGGTTCCATCTGAATCGTTTAACATTTTGCACCATGCATTCACCTACATCTCTTATATCTTCCGACAAATCGTCTACTGCGTCCTCTGAAATATTTTATCGTTCTGCTTCACCTTCTCCAGAAACCTTGTCACAAACATCTGCCTCTCCACATACCATGCCAGTGAACGGCTACCCTCTTTATGACTCTCCTGAAGAAGACATGTTGCACGCCCAAGAAGAGCCGGATGCCCACAGTGACTCAACCCTTGAAGACGAGGAAGCGCCTTCGGACTTTGGCCATCCGCTTCAACGAATGCCTCGATTGAAAAGCGCCGACCATGGTCTCGTATACGACCCTGCACGTCATATCGATATGCTCCTACAGCTTTCCAGGAATTCAATCTTTGGTGATCCTTCACGGACAGGTTCTTTTGCGTCGACCACTTCTTCTCTATACGATACAATGTGCGTCCACTTGCCTGCAACTTTACCTTTCTACTGACATACACCCCAGAGACTTTGAGCAGGTTGTGCATTATCTACTTGATACTCAACCAAATCCTTTCGAGTCGGTTGACAGTCGGAACCTGGTAACGCCACTTTAGCCCCTCCATGTCAACATGTATCACACGTCTCATCAACCCCAAGGTCATGTATACGCCTCCAGTCACACATACATTAGCCACGGGGCTTATTCCACCACTTATGATCAAGCGGCTATCGAGATCATCACCAGAACTCTTGCTATTGCTAGAGATGAACCATCCTGAATACAGAGAGGACCCATGGAATGCACTCCCTCACATACTCCATGCTGTCGAAAAAGACGACCAGGTTTTTCTGTGCATGAAGCGTCTTTCCGAGTTTAATGAACCTCCATTACTTACCGTTGCACATTACATTGACCTTTTCCGTCAAATCTTGGAGGTAAGCTATTTTTTTTTCCAAACGGTGTTATGTTTTTTGTTCATTTAATCTAGCGCCTGTCATTTCTCCATGAACATGGTGTGGCCGGTCTTAGCTGCGATGATCCAGCATCGTATATGGTCGACTTGAGTAGCGCCCCTCACACTCCTGCACCCATTTCTGAAGATTTCGGCGAAACTTCGAATACCCGGCCTCAATCCTTCGATCGCACAATGTATCCCGTCCAATATTATTTCGTAAATTTCACCAACGCAGAGCGATTCGCCACAAAAAAGTCTCAGACCAAATCATCGCCTGTGACGCCTTCAAGTGAAGGTGCTTTATCGGCTTGCCCGTTCAAAAGAGACGTTCAAAACTGTGGCCGGTTTATGGATGGTCAGCTACAATACGTGAGCATTTTCGTCGTAATATTTCCGCAGCCGCAGTTGACATTGACCTTTTAAAAATCGCAAGGTCCCACAAATTCTTCCCAAATTCAAGCCTCTGATCAAAGCCATGACAGTCGGGGGATTCAACGCGGACGATTCACGCCGCTTGTTCGAAGCATTATCGCGAAATCTCGAAGCACCAACCTTTGAATCTCGAGCTCAACCACCAGCACGTTGAGGGTTTTACTTACTATATATTTTGCTTATTTTACGCTATTTCATTCCTTATTTTTTTAGTTGGTAGATTTAAAAAGTGATTTTTGTTTTTATAAAGAAACATGTGAATTTCAAGTGAATTTCCGATGTAGACGTCATATTGGCGGCTGCGGGCAGAGGCGATGCGCAGCCCAAAAAGGAGTGCGCAGTGTGAGTGTGGTTAGCGGTGTTTAATGACCTGTGCTGTTGTTATCTGCTTTAACTGGTACACGTTGACACTTGCCTTTTGCCACATAACATCCAAACTTTGGAGGCTGACTCGGTTCATTCTTGACCATGATCGTCATACCAAAGGAAACTGAAGCACAGTCTGAACTCAGAAATGTTCAGACACCAGTAGCTTCTTCATCTTCGAACATACTAGTAACAGAATCTTTACCATCGCCGACCATATCTGCTAGTAGCCCACTTTTAGGGCAGAATTCTCTTAACAACAATGAATTTCCACCAGCACCTAGTGGACCACCTCCGGGTTTCACTCCATACTCTGCAGAGTTCTTTGAGACAGGTTGCGAAGACATTGTATCTCATGATCCTCACTTGAACACCGATGGTGCGTCGCCTTACTTTCTCTGCACAAGTTACCAAGTTTGCTCATGATTCAATAGGTGAAGCCCTATATCGTTTCCTTCTGTCGCAAGCTGCTACGCCGCCTAGTTATCGTATTCAATGCAAAGGGACACATGACGAGACTCGTCATAGACGGGTAACAGAGCGCGATGCAAATGGACGAACACGACAGAAAAGCGAATCGTACACGGAAACTATCACAGATTTTGATTTCTGTATCAGCATTCGCCCTCCCCCGAACCACATTTCTCAACCTGTCTACTGGACAGTCGGCGACGATGATCCAGCATACCGTGGACGAATGGTCCGAGAGGTGGAGACAACATTGCCGTATCTGACGCACGAAAAAGGCAGAAGAAAGGCCAAACGTAAAGATGTAAATGCGTACAAGGACTGGGAGAAAAAGAGAAATGCCATGGGGTTGCCCCCTTGGGTGATGGAAGCCGACGTTATCGCTGCTGTTGAGGGACTAGGTGCCCCTCGTGAAGATGGTCTACGGTCATCCAAAACTATTCGAGACTGGGCAGATGAGTATTGCGCAAGTCCCAAGTACTTGAAAGAATTCGTATTTGAAAAGGTTTGTCCGTCGTGATGATTGTCTTGAAATCCTTGTCTTGAGACCTTGTTCCTAGGTTATTTACGGTTGGAATATCCAAAAACTCCAAGACGCCATCCGCTCAACCATTGAATCCACGCCATACTCTGGAGACGTCTCCATCGAAATACGTCCTTACAATTCCAAAGTCTACATCCGTCCAGACAACAAAATTTCTCGCTGGCTATCTAATAAATGGCTCATGTTCCTTTCCATCATCCTCTTCATTTTCCCTTTCATTTGGCTATACAAGCGCTTCCATTCTCGGGGCGGAGGAACTTGGGAAGTATGCGGTGCGGCATACGCTCTCAAAAAATGGGTTCCTTTGGAACCTGGTGAACAGATGGAATCACCTGAGGACCTGCCTCCCTACGAAGCTCTTCGATCACCGGATTCAGCATTCTCATCGGGTAGTCGTAGTCCCCAAAGGTCTTCGTATTATATCCAGACACCAACGGGAACCAAGAAACTCATTGGACAGAGAGAAGGAGAGTGGTTCCGCGCTTGGGAGGGTAATATCAGGAATGCCGTTCTTACTCGCTATCAGTCCCAAGAGCCCCTCACTGGGAGCCACTTTGTTCCATTGCCCGTTCGCAGTCTAGACGGCTATGATGCTTCACAATCCCTTATCCAGTTCTAATTCCGCTCACATCTACGCTTTTTTCTTCGATGTTCCTATGTTGATACCCTTTTTCTTGGTTGGACGTTTCATCTCATCTACCTAAAACTCACTCACTTCACTGTATATTATCATTCATTATTACAACAATTGTCATTGCATACTACATTTCATCGCTGATGACCAGACATACAAACAACTTGAAAATCAAACAATATCGAAAACCGCTTCTACAAGACCGTGAACCACTAATCAACCTCCATCTTATCACCATTCCGAGCACTTGAAGCAGACAGTGGGATAGTAGCGGCGTTCCAGTTACCTCCCCACCATTTCTTAATGCGCTCTGGGCCATATTCATCATATTCCGCTCTTGTCACTCCAACTCTAGCAAATTCAGGAGTCCGACTGAAGGCAGCCATGCCCTTCCATGCATCTAGAGACGGATTTTCTGCTCGGACGATGTTTATGGGTGATCCTGGAGGAAGTAGAGATTGTAATATCGAATGCAATCTTTCTGGGAGACCAGGGAAACGAGAAGCTGATCCAGTCAGGAATATATTCTAGAAGCAATATGTCAACGCATATCACGAGTTGCAGCAAAACGACTTACCTGAATGCATTGTCTTCGGTCCTCTGGGTAATCCAGTGTTCCAGGTCTGGACCTAGGTTCAATGAAACTGGGAATCAAATTTTGGATGACTTCTCCAAGCCCAGCAGAGTCGACGCCCGCCATTCCAGGAGAGAAAAAGGCCTCGCAGACCCGCCAACGTTCTGTGCTCAGATGTATCCTGGTACTGCCTTCGACATCGCCTTCTTCATAGACCGGTCGGAATGCAGAAATGAGAGCAGATCGTTGACTAGCAAGTGAGGCATGCGTGTGCTGGTTTGTGAATGTTGGATCGTAGGTCAACAATTTCTGTTCCACGACTTGCAACTGTGCCAGATCATCCTCTTCATCCGATGATGGTGCTGCCGTATTCTTCAAAATGATGAGCAATGATGTATAAATGGCTGAAAAAGATTCAAGCCTCACAATCTTGCGATAGATTTGCCAGTCGGCATCGTCAGCGCCGAATCTATCCTCTGTTAAGGATTATTAACTTCAAGACAGCGGGAACAACAGTATATAATAACTCACCGTCGTTTCCTTTACGCTTCTTAGCTTTCGGAACACGATCATCGGCAGCCAGAGAAGCTATGTTTTTCATCCTGGCCTGTGCTGCTGCGCTCTTTCTGTCATTCAGAGCAGCTTTTCGCCGTGCTCGGTCTTTGATTTTCGAAATTAGTGCCTGTGTATGAGAACATGAGCAAGATAAAATCACTAATTTTCAGACACGCACCTCTTGCTCTTGCCTGAGCTTTCTTGACCATCCCCCTAGGTCCGCCTCTCGTTCCTCTTCTTCTCGCCTGTCTTCTCGCTCCTTCTCCTCTCGCTCCCGTTCCTTCTCCTTTCTAGCACGAGCACGAGCGTCAACATTAGCCTTCATGAGCTTCTGTTTCTTCTTCTCTTTCAAACCTTCTTCGTCTAGCTAATTGAAGGTCAAACCCAAAATCTCAAGTTAGTAAAAAAAATTGATATCGTACCTCTGCGTCGGGAACATCCAGTAATGGGAAGGATGGTTCTTGTAGCTACAAGATAAAAGATTGATCTAAGAAAGACCTCAAGAGTTAGAGAGAATGAAACTTACCGGTTCGTCGTCAGCCTCTCCTGCTTCCTTCTTCCGTGCCCTTTTGAGATCAGTCTCCAGCTTTTTTATGAGACTATCTAGGGCAGCTTCGTCGTCCAGTCCTTCAGATTGTAATCTGCTTATCCATTCCTTCCTAGGTTCTGTGCCTTTCGAATCACGCAGATTCATCAGAGCTTGGTAATCGTTTTCTTTTTTCTGTAGCTAGAGTGTCGAATAATGTCTGTTAGTTGAGGGGGTCAGACACGTCGAGTAGTAAGTGAGCAACCTTTTCAATTCGGTTCTTGGCAGCAATCTCTTGCAGCTTCCTGCCTTGCTCTTTACGCTTCTCGGCAATGCGAGCAAGCTCCTCTTCTGTCTTTTCCTCCGCGACTGGCAAAGTGAATGGGAATTGGACAACTACTTCTGATTCGCGGAGCTTCAAGGGGTCTTGAAGTCTTTTCAGGAGTGCTGGGAAGTCAGTAGCCACCTCACAAAAGTTGTGTAGCATCCACTACATCATCCAAACGTGAGATGAAGTTATGTCAAGAGGTAGATGATTCGTACGTTGGTCTGCGGTGTCGTAACTCGGGTAGGGAAATTGGGATATTTGAGCTGTATGAGTTTGAGAATGTAGTCGGACGCTTGTGAAGGACCCCATGGTATCCTGTGTTCTATGTTAAAAGAATTGACGCGATTCGTAGAATTCGAAGGATCATTACCGTTTGGCTAGGCTGAGAATACCCTTGCCTCGAAGAATAGGAATGACAGAGGTGGATGCAGTATTGAAAGAGACGACTACGCCATTAGCGGAGAAAGGTTGGTTGGCCGGAGGTTGGTGGTTTTGATAGAACGACATGATTCCATCGACCGAATACGCCAGAGATGGTACTCCGTATAATTCAAACATAAGTTCTGAAGTTACTAGGTGCAGTGTATTGGATAAGTGTATCCCAAGGATGATAACATGGGTACGAACAGGAGCGAGAGTGCAATGGACTGCATAGCCGTTCTGTCATGAGCACAGGGTGATCCACTGTAGGGGTATCGATTCCTAGATGAATAAAGGCATAATCGAGCGCATTTTCCTATGTCTCAAAAGAGATCATGTCAGGTTTAATTCTCCAGGGACTCGTTTTCCAGTTGCTGGATCACACACCAACGCGTCAAAGTTGAGTAGGACATCACCCTCCCAAGGGGTCTTGGCTTGGCTGCGAGCACCACTTTCTGCGTCAATGGCATCGCCAAAAAGAAGTAAAGGTTTGTTCGTCTTTCGTTCCTTGTGCTTTGCCACGGTGTTTAGGTTTGTGAATGGTTCTGTTGACGAACCGAAACCCCAACGAAAATTAGTTGAACCATTGTCTATGATGATGGGGGTCTGTTTATCGCGAAAGTTATCGTATGAAGGGGCTGCCGGTGGAGGGTTTGGCAAGTAATTAGGTGGCAATCGAACAATGTTTTTATGTTCTTGCTCTGAGTCCATTGCTGATGAGGATGAGGCTACTGGTCAAGCTTAGTGCAAGCTTGATACAAGAGTTCATGGATGATATATAAATTCAATACCTCAACCATGCTTACAGAATTCTCACGGCCACGACTAAAGTTCAAGGGGGATGTACTTAGTTGCTGTTGACTTGTACAATGCATTTAAAGATAATTGCATTACTATACAGAACAAACATGATAGTCATTAATCTCATAGCTGAAAATACCAGTCGTTTTTACAGATCATTTGAACTACTCTGCAGCCTTAATGTTTCCAGTATCGTCCATGCGCGCACTAGAACATGATTGTCATTGAGCAACGAATTCGCAAGATAAAAAAAAGGAGCAACTCACATTGTCTCGTCCTCCAAGTCTGTTGTTTCCTTCACACGCAGATGGATCATGGGCAGCGCAAAGATAAGACCGGCAACCAATAATACCCAAGTCGAAAGGAAAATGTTCATAAAGCTTTAAAACATGGGACATCAGAAGGTAGAAACGAATGTGGCTTCGATGAACGTACGGAAGCTTCACGGCATCTGCTCTCCATACGCCAGCTGCTCCAGCTGACTGGATAGATTTATCTGTGTATCCCAAAAATCAGTCATTCAACAAGTCATTTTCCGTTTGATATTATGGCTCACAGAATCCTGTAAAGTATGCCAATTTTTTGGGATCATTCGACATGGCACCCATGATCCAGTACACCGTAATTTGCCACATTGCGTCGAGCGTACCGCAAAAGATATAGAGCCATACTTTTGCAGGATAGCTCGAATCAGTGAAGTCAAGTTTCAAAACGCTGGCACGAGTATAGTCCCTGGATTTAATCTCTTGATCAGCCACCATGCTAGTGAGCCGTAAAGCAGATAAATGGGTGATGTACCTTTGGTAGAAAAAGGCCCAAATGTGTACAATCCACACCATCGCAAACAAAATAGTCCAGCCACTGAAAGCTCTCGCTCTTCGTCCTAACTTCTTGGAATCCAGTACGAAACCAATGATCACTGATCCCGCAATTTGCGACATCCAATATACCAGATTGTTAAGCGACCTGGTTCGAATGTTGAATATCGCGCCATTATAGTTGTTGAATTCTACAAAAAATCAGAATCGAAGGATGATAATGTGTGCCTCGAATTTTGACTCACGCCAAGTGTAAAACCAGTTCGACGCGAAGAACATAGGGAAGAGAAGAATGATCATGGGGTCCGTTTTCAGTGATACATATAAGCCATAGAGTTCTACTTTCCAGGATGGGTGTCGGGGTGTGGTGACCCTTGTTCCATCTGTGCGAATCATCTTATCTGGGCTGACCATAAAAAGTGGGATGATGACACCAATAAGAGTAAGGACAAGGAAGGCAATCTAGGAGGTGAGGAGCGATTCAGTCGAATTTGAATCATGCTATTGGACATGCTTCAACTACTCACATATGTGCCATTGCCGACCGCATTTGCCTGAATATCAAATCACGAGAGCCAGAAAAATCTGAGTGTCTTTTCCTTGACCTGGACGAAAAACTGAGGGCATACCTCGCTATGAAAGTTTAACCCCAGAGACACAGCAGCGCCAACAACACCTCCAAGGTTGAATATGGACCAAAAAATACTGATGAATCTTCCCTTTTGTATTTCAGTGGGATAGGCGAGCATAAGTGAACCTTGGGCGGTCCACAGCAAGCCAGCGCAGATGCCGAGTATGGCTCCAGCAGCAATCACAAAGGCACCCGCATTAGGGTGGATATTCATAGCACTTTCATATTTTAGATAGTTATCACAACATTGAAGGTTCAACGCTTACAGATACGACCCGATGTACAAAGCATATCCTGTGCTGCCGAGCAGCAGCGTCAGGCGAGATCCGAGCTTATTGTTGATCGAACTGAACCAATGAGTGATTTAGTCGCACAAGAAGCAGAGAGGCGAAGCAGAAGACAAACCCGGCAAAAAAAGCTGAAACAGCGAACGTTGAATACAGTGCTGCATTTGCATTTGCACTGGTTGCAGAGTCAACTTGACCGCCCGCGCCTAGACCGTTGAGCGCATTAAAAAGTCCTGGACACATGAAGCACACGAATCCAAGCATCGTAACCTATACGTTGAAGATATCAACTAGCTCGTTCACATGTCGGTAGCCTTTTTCACTTACCTGTGTGATGGGATGCGAATACAGTCCAGCCAGACCAGTAGGCCTCTCGTAAACAGCTTTTACGAGTGAATCATTGCTGGTGCCGCTGGTATACCCCATCTCTTTCGTATCTGGGCCGGTATTATGATCTGACGTTGCCATACCTCTATACATACGATAAATTACTATGAATTCACTGATACCTGATTTGAACTCACGTACTCTATGCAGAGGTAGAAGACAGATGAAGGAGACAGCAAGCGAGGGGAGAGATGGGGACCGAGGAATTCGGTTTACCTGTCGAACAATTGGTGCTTGCTTTATATACATGCAGGAATGGTAGATTGCTGTGAAACCCGTCTATTCCAATCATAGCCTTTTGGAGCTGGCAAACATCTGATAGTCGAGAGGTTTGGGCCATCCTGAAGATGTGTACATCATCTGCAGCTACTGTTCGGAGATACTGTCAAGTCTCCAGCGAACTTATAACAGTACATAAAAGGATTTAGTTTCACCAGAGATATTCACTGTTATCTCTTGATACCCAAATGGCCATGGGAAGTAAGTATGGATGAAAAGAAGAAGAACATTGAGCTGAGATGACAGTCAATGCATATGGTTCTTCGTTTATTTATTCATAATTAACCCCTTTTGTCTCTAATCCCACCCAACGTGACATTACCCGTACGACACCAACGTACATGAAATCTGGTCAACTTCTCAGTCATTCAGTCAGGTTTATTTGCAGTCTTGTGGAATTGAAGCCCTTCGCCCGCATTGTTAACGGCAGAACCAAAATAAATTCTGTCCGAAGCATAAATGATATCGTAACAAAAGTGGGTTGCCAACAACCCCGTTCGTAAATACGTTGAACATTCCCAGCAGGAAGATCATGCAGTCAAACCTGTCAGCAAAGATAACAAGTTTCAGTGCGCTCCCCACTACCGAGAACAGTCATGAATCGAAAATCTATCCGACAGTTTCCCCTTCCTGATATACGTCATGGGTATCTATCTGTGTTCCCAATGAGCCGTTTCCTAACAGTTCTTTGGATGCTAAAATCCGTCTCGCCAATGCTGACAAGTTTGCATCCGCAACGACCACCTCTGGTGATACCTCAACACCAAATACCTGCATTACGGCTGCGCATATGCGCTTTGCTTGCCTTTCGTTCCAGAAATTGAAATCGTCTGGATCCCGGATTTCTTGCCCAGAATCCGAATCAACAATTGTTGGCGTGCAATCTGCATCGGTGATAGCGCTCAAGTCGTCGTCGTCATGGTCGACGTGATTATCGTCAGAAGGATGTTCAGGAGTGGACGAAGGGCCAGCTAGTGTGCGCGAAACAGGCTTGCAAGAGGCGGGGATTAGGGAGGGATCTGAGTCAAGGCAAAGGGGAACGATCTTCATCAGTGTCTTGCGAATGGAAGGGAAATTGATTTCCGTTGGGCGATCAACTGTATGAAGGCACAACGTTAGAGCTTGAGGCTGCTAAAAAGCGCAGTAACTGACCATAAATTTCAATTGGCCCATCCATGCTCATGACATTATACTTTCCATCGTGGTGATAGCGGACCTATGACCACCTGGTCAGCCTGCTGTTTAATATACAGAGCATAAGGTTTACCTCGTAGCGACCTGCGAGCCAAGGAAGAGTGTTTCCCTTGAATGTAACGGTACCCTTCTCAGCATCCAGCGGAGGCATTCTTGTCAAACCCACAGGGACATCACCATCCCATTCTTCGTCATGGACTGGAAGCCACATGCCCATGGATGATGTCTTTGTAACCTGTTTGGATTTATTGGCTCCAACCTAGAGAAGACATTCAGTTTTAGGGAGAACATGAAGGAAAACAAACCAACCCTGTAAATACCAATCCAGTCTTTCCTAGAGTGCTTGTAAGGGGCTTGCCACTTAATGGTGATCGGTTCGCCAAGGTGGAATGCGAGTTTATTGGTAGATTTGCTAGGAACAACCGACACACGGTATTTGGTCGTATCATAGGACGAGAGATCGTTGGCGACACGGCTGTAAAGATGCAAGATCAGCAATTGAGGCAGAGTGGGTTTACATGAAACATACGTAATGACAAGTTTCTCCCTGGATTGTTGCAAGAGAATCTTGGTCTCTTGAACGACTTCCGAAATACGAGGAGCAGCTGTGAAATCCAGGCTCGGCGAGTGATTTACAAAAGGAAGATAGAAATCACTTACAACGGGCCAAAAAATCTTCCACGGCATCGGCCGTTTCCTCATAAACTTTGTCAAATGTACCTTTCACCTCTCTGGCAACACGCTTTAGTTCTGGGGCATGCTTTGCAGCGCGGCTTTCCAGAATCTTTGCATTCTTGCTGGCAACACTCTTCATGACCTTCACGAAACCGGCATCTTTGCGCAAAGATTCGCCATATAGCTTGCGCATATGGGGGCTATAAAGGTAGATGAGGAAAGCAAGAAAAGAGAAAACAGGAGACTTACTGCTCAACGCTATTCAAGAACCACCAGTTGGCTAGGTGGCGGATGACAGCCAGAGCAAGAACCAACTTGCTGCCACTGATAAGTGCAAGACCGAAGTAGGCTGCTCCTCCCATGGCCTCCGGGTTGTTGAGGTATCTTACCGCCACCGTCAGCACGAAACAAAATAATCATCAAGGCAGCTTCACGTACCGGTAGATGCCTGTATATTCCAAGTGAGACGGGAATTCCTCCATGAAGAAATCTCCAAAGAACCAGCCAAACACTCCAAGGACCTCGTAAGACTCCATGCTAGCCCAGATGTGCAAGCCAATGAGGAGCTGTGGTTTAATTTCAGAGACTACGCATAACTTTACTTTGTAAGAAACATACAGCACCAAGAGTGTGTCGCAGCAGTTCATTACCAACAGTCCATTGGTAAGGGAAATTGTAAGACTTCCACACAACACCAATGCAAGATACTGGATGTCATTTGTCAGTAAGAATCCCTCGACAAAGTACATCAACTGCCATACCATAGGTCATGCACATGCTCAGGTTATAGATAGCCTTCCAGTTCGTGAATGCCTCCACAATCGCACTCTGACCAGCATCTCCTGCGTAATGATAATTCTTGAGATAATGCCTAACCAAAAACTTGTTTTGGCTTTGCGCCTTGAGTAGAAGGCCTAGACCAAAGAAGTGAACGAGACACCATGTCGTCGCGTGGAAGAAGTGAAGGACTAATGACATGCGGTGAGAGAGGGCCGGGATAATGGCGAAGAAGGTGCCGTAGAGAACGAGGAGAACAAGCATTGCGTCACTTGCACTGTTAAAGTAATTTAGTTCAATGATACAAAATAAAATGATGGGACAAACCGAAGAATATCGACGTTTTTCAAAACAAGCGTATCACGTCGGAAATATTTGTTCAGCAAGTCGTGTTGAGATATGGGTTTCCTTTGATTGACGGGAGCAGAATTAGAGCTGCTATGAGACGATTTGAGGGAAAACGCGGTCGAGATGCGATCCATGTCTCCGATAGACGTAGTACTGTCGATAGAATAGTTGGGTTGGTGTCTGGAAACCTTCGCCTTCTTTACGACGTCCTTCTTCACCCTCCCATTGGATGTACCATGTTCCTCGACTTCGTACTCGCATTCAGTCTCGATCTCGGTTTCTGTGGCCGTTTCGCCCTCTGTCACAGGCGGAGTAGACATAACGTCTGTGGACGCTTTGAGAGCATTGCCATTTTGAGTAATGGCAGGCGGGATGTTTCCATTGGGGAAAATAGGGGTGCGCTTAGCGATGGTCTGTCGCTTGCCGTAGAGCCGTTCGATATCTATCTTGATCAGATAACCTACGCGACATGCTAGTAGAATTTGACTTACGAGGGTTTTCAAACAGGACAAGGAAGGCAAACTGAGCCGCGTGCGCAACAAGGCTGACAAATAACACAGCGTAGCTCCCAGAGATAAGAGAAAGGCCGTAATATCCAGCATAACCTGTGATAGAAGCAGGGTAAGAACAATCAAAATGTTGAACAGGAAAGGGCTTACCGACTGAGTACATGGGATGTGGGGCTAACTCAAAAACGCCATCAAACACCAATGCGCCGCGTTGGAAGAAACAGTCTCCCCAGTACCAGCCGTAGTCTTTCACAACATTGTGCGCTTCCGTTTTCACCCAAAGGTTGAATCCGATGAGAACAATGCCTCCCAGCCACCTGATCGATCTACGTAAATAACTGGCAAAAAAAATTAGGAAGACCCTGACCTCATGATATGGATCGCCACAGAAAGGTCCTCAGGGACACGGAAACACGAAAATGCGAACATACAATAAGATAAAAAATCACTTTGAAGGGTTGATTAACGTCGTGTCATTTCCGATAAGCGGAAATGAAAACTTACTTTACCAGAATCACATCGACCAACTGGCGAAACAGAAGCCATGTGTTGTATTCCAATGGGAGATCCTGCGGAAGATTTTTTTCGTCGATTAGTGAGAGGAAACACGTTAAGTGAAGAATAAGACTTACGTCGAATGAGTAATCCTTGCCCATTTTATCAGCAAGTTGCTTGCGAATCCAATTCCTGACTTCAGGACGTCGGTCAGCGTCGAGCCAGCCATGCTTTTGCACAACCCGGACAATCCACTTTTTCTTGCTCTGCTTTGTCAAAACCCATCCAAGTCCAGCATCGTATGCAGTGCGCCAGAAGGCGAAGTAGAAGAAGAAGAAAACCTGGGAGGTTGTGCGAGGTAACCAGAAGAAGAGCAAAATTTGTAGTCCAAGTAAACCAAGGTTGAGCAAGTCAAGGTGACTTTTTGGGTACTTGGGGTTGAGTATAGTCGTCACGACATCGTGTGTTGTAGGAACGCGAAACACTTCCGCGAACAGTGAGCTCATTCATAATTAATTCCACAGAACGCTAAAAATACCGTACCTTCTCCACCAGGTGTTTTGCCCCACACGACTTCCTCTTTGGCGTTAGCTTTCGATTCCGCAGGGGTAGCATTGTTAGAAGTAGGATTTTTGGATGAATTCTCAAGGACAGACGCAGTTGCTGCCTTTCGCTGGCGCAAAGACGCTTCTGTAGCCGACATACTTCGCGACAGACAAACGAATGTACTCGTGGCGAATTCACCAGCAACTGTCAGGATATTATTTACTGGGGGTGTGACGGTGACATGTTACTTTCTCACGTGTCCGATACGTCGGTCCGATGTTTGCCGAAATTCAGAATATCAAATTTGAATGCGTCGTGGATGTGCTGGCTAGGGTACGGTTAATAATTCGCCCCGAATTTCTAACAATGTTATTAACATTTGGCTCTCGAAATCCTTTTTTAACAGGTGTTATTAACAGTTAATAACATGTCAGTTAGTAACATGTTAATAATTCAATTTCTAACATGTTAATAAATATTTTTGTGTTAATAAATGTTAAAAATTGTGAAAACTTTAATATATATATATTAACCGGCTTGTCTTCGCCCTTCACGTTCCGTACTTCTTCCAATTTGGCAGCCGCAAAACTGGAAGTCGAAAAATGTTTGACAATATTTTTCGTATCCTTGATAAACTTTACACCGTTGAATCAGCGATTTTGTGCGAGTGAAAGGAAGAATAAAAATCATACAGCCTTATTTTCCTCGAGCGTGGTGATATCCTTGATGACAAGATGGAGATGATGGACACTGTCTCGTAAATCAAGCATGGTTGTAACTTCTTTACTAATTTCTCGTCGTGCAGCTTTTGTGACATTGGTACTATCAGAAACTCCTGCGGCCCATTTTTCTTCACCGACCGACCGTATTGTCTGATTCAAGTTGTAAATCATTCAGCCGGAGACAATATCAATGAGATTGAGTGACGAGTGACATACCGTCAACAATTTATCTACAACCCACTGAGAAGTGTGATGCACTCCTGTTCCCTGATGTCCATCAAGAAAGTATGTGTCGCGATCTGGCGTAGTTCCATGCGCGGTGTAAAAGGACTCCTGGGCACGGATTGTTGTCCCATCAAATGTCAAGGTCAGGTTTTCTTCCTTCTTCAAAAGCTTGATCTGCTCGTTGCGCACGTGTACTGCCTCCCTTGGAATATGCTGGTTGCGGAAGGTATCAGAACCTGTTGGCCGGTATGTAGCATTGAGCCTTTGCATCAGTTCCTTCCACTCCGGCGAGTCGAGGATGTTCGGGACCAAGCCACGGACGCAGATAAGCCGCATAATATTGTGATCAACTTCATCAATATAGCGCTGTTGACGAGCGGCCTTTGTGATAGCTCCCGCAGCTTTATATTGTTCAATTGGTAGCGTAGAATTGGAACTTGAAGCTTGAGATCCCAAAGACACTGATGGTGACGATGTCGTGCGCGTTGTGCGGTTGGAAGAAGGCTGCGAGGGCTCAATTGGCTGTGCCAATTTTGACCCCAGCGATAAGTTGACACTAGATTTGAGCGCGTCTTCGTATGCCTCCTTGTCGTACGTCGGCAGGTAAGCACACTTGACCGCATGCTTGGTAACACGAGGTACGTTCCGATTCCCTTTGCAGGTGTAATCACAGTTCGGTGCAATGCATTTCCAGGCATTTTCTTCGGTGAGTTTGATGGCAAGGCGGTCGATCAGGGGATTTGCTGGTCTTCCTCGATTTGACTTTGGGACGGCACTCTGTATAGTACTGATGACTGAGTAACAATGCAAATGACATTGGCAAGATCT
The DNA here is from genome assembly GCA_002938355.1 of Panaeolus cyanescens. NCBI lineage: Eukaryota > Fungi > Basidiomycota > Agaricomycetes > Agaricales > Panaeolus > Panaeolus cyanescens. Next base: position 16,864 of record NHTK01001352.1, on the reverse strand, counting down.
AGGGTACATCGTGCACAGCAAACAGAAACATGAAACATACAGAGACGTGGGCTTGGAGCTTTAATTTCTGGGCTTTTGCGGCAGGTATTGCGGCGGCGGCAGACTCAGAGCGGTCACGCTTCTGGTTAGAAGCGGTCGAATCTTCAAGTTGTAGTTCCTCTTGGCCAGTACTACCTATATCACCTACGTATGAGTCGCTACCCTGTATACAGCGTATACAAGTCTTGTGAGCTTTTGAATCATATAAAACAGTATAAAACTTACCTCAGGACCTTCTCTGATTTCTTCAACACCATCATCACATGCGCGTTTGGCACCAATGAGAATGTCCGTGATCCATTTTCGTAAGACTTGATTATCAGCATGGCTCTCAAAGTACGCAGCAAGAACTTTGTACATCGCCATTACTGGGGATCCACGTTCAGAAAATTGAACAACACCATCACCTGTTGTTCGGGCCTTCCACCCAAACGCCCCCTTCAATGCATCGCTCAATACAGCGATCTCACACCCAGTCTCTTCAACACGTTGCGGATCAGGGGAATAAAATTGGAATTCAGTGAACATGGAGTCGTGACCCTGCCGGACGGGCAAAGTGTGTGGGAGCGCGTGAAGCTGGGACTTTAAAGCCTCAAGTACTTGACTACGAAACTGCTCTTCGGGAAAGAATTCAGCTCCTTGAAGAAGGTGAGCCATTAGGTCGATATTTTGAGATGCAGGAGATGAACAAGAGTGATATCTGGATTAATGATCCAAAGTGATAACCGCTTATCGCAAGCGATCACTTTGATAATCGCTGGTCGACTCTAAACAGTGTAAACACCATAAAGTCGGACTCTTATCAGTCACCTTTGCACCATTTACATGCTATTATCATTTTAGATGGTTATATATTTTTTAACAATTATTAACATGAAAAATCTGGACCTCAGGAGGCCAATGTTAATAACATGTTATNTGATAATCGCTGGTCGACTCTAAACAGTGTAAACACCATAAAGTCGGACTCTTATCAGTCACCTTTGCACCATTTACATGCTATTATCATTTTAGATGGTTATATATTTTTTAACAATTATTAACATGAAAAATCTGGACCTCAGGAGGCCAATGTTAATAACATGTTATTAACATGTTATTAACACCATTTATTTACACATGTTATTAACATCCGACTTATTAACCGTACCCTAGTGCTGGCAGCAAGATTTACTAGATAAGAAGCTGGATCTTATCTGTTAGCCCAGGCAGAGTGCAATAAAACTAACTTCAAGTCAATCGTGGTGAAGCGAAGGCGTTTCGAATTCCTAAAAGCCAAACTAAACGCTGGATAGCAACATCGATGATGACTAATAAGCGCACGCCCAATTGCAATATGTTGTTCGACATCGAAAGCACGTAGATTTATGACGGGGGATAACAAGTTCATCTGGGTTTAAATATAAAGATATTCTCAAGTCAGCAAGTATGGGTCCTCCTCTTTCATGCATTTCTTCTCCTAGTTCTCCTGACCTACGTCTCTGATTTTTCCGGAATCATCCATTCGGAGACTGCAAAAAAAAGTCAGTTAGGGGCATCTTGTTGACATTATTCAAATTGCATGTGACGCACAGTGTCTCGTCGGCTAAGTCAGTTTGGTTTTTAACTCGAAGGTGAATCATTGGGAGGGCAAAAAGCAACCCCGCAACAAGCAGTGTCCAGGTGGAAATGAACATGTTCATAAATCTGCGACATATTGATATTAGATTCGTTTAGAAAAAGCACAAAAGATATGAGCTGCTTACGGTGTCTTAACTCCATCTGCTCTCCAAGAGCCTGCTCCGCCAGCAGACTGAATCGATTTATCTACAGCGCGGGAAACAAGACGTGATGAGATTTGGTCAATAGAAATAAAAACTGAGTACGCACAGAAACCTGCGAAGTATGCAAGTTTCGATGGGTCATTCGACATGGCACCCATAATCCAATATGACATCGTTTGCCACATAGCATCTAGCAACCCACAGAAGATATATATGATGATCCTCCCGGCATAACCTTTATCGAAAATGTCCATTTTAACCACATCGACGCCAGGAGGAAACGATGCTCGCGTGTACTGCCTGCAATCCGCTCGACTCAGTTTCTCTACGGGAACAAGAGAGGAATGAACTGTACCTCTGATAGAAAAATCCCCAGATGTGTACAACGAAGACCATCACGAACAAAACGACCCATCCAGAAAATGCTCGAGCGCGACGAGAAATCGAGCCCCTGTCCAAAAGCGCCCCAATGGCAATGGAACCGACCATCTGGGAGAGCCAGTAAACCAAGTTGTTGAGCGAGCGGGCTCGAATGTTGAAGAATGCGTCATTGAAGTCGTTAAATTCTGCCATTCCAGTGCATCAGTAAGACTTGGTCGGTGTGAGCAGCGCTTTACTTACGCCAGGCGTAAAACCAGTTAGACGCAAAAAACATTGGGAAAAGCAGGACGATGAGTGGGTCAGTTCTTAGAGCGACCCAAAGTCCGTAAAGTTCAATTTTCCATGAGGGATGTCGAACGAGAGCCACTCGAGTACCGTCCGTTCGAACGATGTTTTCTGGGGAGACCATCAATAGGGGGATACAGACCCCGATAAGGGTCAGGATTAGGAATCCAATCTATTGCGCATGTCATGCCATGAATCAGACCCAAAAATTAGTTTACGAGTAGATAGACTCACATATGTCCCGTTAGAAACTAATCGATGCTCTCAATCAGTTTACGAAAAGGGAACTCGATTGAATTATTGATACTCACCAACGTTGGATTTAGAGTTGAAATTCTGTCCAAGAGACACACATGCCCCAACAACGGCACCAAGATTGAATATGCACCAGAAGAGCCCAATAAACTTTCCCTTCTGAGCTTCTGTGGGATACGCAAGCATCAAAGAACCTTGCGCCGTCCACAGAAGGCCGGCGCACGCTCCAAGAATAGCACCCGCGGTGAGCAGAAAGGCGCCTGCATGCGGATGGATGTTCAAAACTCTAATCCGAAGGGCAAGTGTTAGCATTCGAACTGCATCTTGAGGTAAATCGAATACTTACAAATACCCGGCTACGTATAGTGAGTAACCAGTCGTGCCCAGGAGGAGCGTTACCTTTGCGCCCAGTCGATTGTTGATTGTACTTCAATCGAACCATTGTCAGGCAATTACATTCGAAGTATCAAAGGCTAATGATTGCGTACCCAGCGAAGAAGGCGAAGAAGGCAAATGTTCCGTACAGGATAGCGTTTGCATTGGCACTGGTTGTAGGATCGAGCTGCCCTCCCCCGCCAAGTCCGTTGAGGGCATTGAATAAACCTGAAGGAGAACATATCAGCTCTGTACAGGTAGCGCGGGCGGTTTCGCAGAGACAGACCAGGACCCATAAAACAAACCAGACCCAACATGCATGTCTGTGTTATTGGGTGGGAATATAGACCTTTGAAGCCGCGCGGGCGTTCATATATCTGTACATGAGACTCGCTGTTACCAGTGCCATTGCTGTCAGTTTGTGATGTTTTTTCGGGATCCATGTCTGGAAGTATGCCTCAAACTTTGACCAGAGACCAAAACGAGGTACAGGTTGAAGTTGAGATCCGAAAGAGCTGGAGAGGAACTTGAAATCTCATTTATAGCCTGAGTGCAGATGATAAAGATGTTTGCACAAAGTGTTTGGAGCTACCTATCACGATGCGGAAGGAATGTAATCTATTTTTAGAATGCCGTGTATGGCCTGTTGAAATGCACTGTAATCACCCTTTAACAACGGCCATTGAACGCGGCTCACGCCATTATTCTCAACTTCTTCAGGGAGCTTCGAAACTTCCTGGAAACGGTAGGCCAGAAGAGCAATGGTCTCATAGATTTGTGAAAATGCGTTCAGCGAGTCAAAGACACAATCTGTATCCAACCGGTGAATGGTCGCATCATATTTGCCGCATTGTAACCTTTGAAGGACCTCGATAGTCTGATGATAAACCGTCTTGAATTTAATGGGTAGTTTTACAGTGGGAGCACATGCATTTCCCAGAAATCTGACACCGGATAAGAACTTCTGCGTCTCCGGCGTTCATATATAACCCGCCGAGCTGCTTCCTGGTCGCGAGCCCCGTTTGAGGTCAGATAGGACGACATGCAAATAAGATGAACGCCCGCTTGAATAAACAGAGACATCCTTTTAGAGCGTGAAAGGGGCGCATGCACATGGATCGAGGATATCATGCCATAAGGTCAAATTTTGTTCAGTCATGATGCATGATATAGAAATACAACGTTCGAGCCACGTCGAAGTTATATATTAAGCACATCACTAATCTTGTCGACGAGAATATAAATGTGGTTGTGGCGCATCTGAGATTTTAAACCATCGAAATTTTAGGGATGTTAGTCAATGTAGGATATGTGTACAAGAAATAATAATAATCCAACATCCAACCAGAAAGAACATGAATGTCCCTGTACGCCATGCTGGCCCATCGATGGTGCACTCTGCGCAAAAAGGCAGGCTGAGCAATGTCTATGACGTCACTGCAGTTGCCGGATTGGTCCCCATACAACTCGATGGCTATAATAGAACATACAAATATCATAGAAAATGTTATACGTTTATACATTGAAATCGTGTAAGAGCATCTAAGCTATAAGCACTAACCAATATCATAGAATGTTCGTCATCATCCATGAAGCGAGTGAATATCGATCTAGAAGAGGACGTGTTTATGGTTCAGCAGCGGAGCATTCTAAGTGTTCCCAAGCTGTTATCAAGGTTTCATTCGCATTTTTCAGATACAACAAGTTCAGGGATTGTTGTTTCACCATTCGCCATCACCACCGTCCCAACCTCCTTTATCTCTGACACCTGAGCTTCCAAGCTTAGTTTTTGTCCTCGCCTTGCGTCCTCCAAGTTCTTTGTACATTTCGCGCATCTCTACCTTGCTTGGTTTTGATACACCCTGCGCCTCCATCCTCCACTGCTCTTCCTTGAGTTCCCGTGGAGTTTGATACCCAGATGGAGGTGAAGCATATCCCGAGCGGGAGAACGATGTTGCAGTAGGTGACTGATCACGATCCTTTGAGGTTTTCAAGTAAACCTGGCGCTACAATTGACAATAAGTTCTGAATCCCCCAACTATTCAGCATTACACCTACCCAGTTTTGCTTCGATTCTCGTTTGGTCCACTTGCCAGGTGGCAAACTATCGTCATGGAAGTTCTCTTTTCTATAGTGCTGAAACCAGACTGATAGTAGACAAGCGAGTGCACTTCAGTATTGTAGTCCACGGGGTCGCAGGCAACAGCAATAAGGACGCACCATAGTTAATTGTCTGACTTCTGGACCACTTCTTTGAAACCAATGAACATTTTGCTAGATCCTTAATAGATAGTCGTGAAAAAATGCGTTGAGATAGCTCAGTTGGAAACGCCTTCAGTGGATCTGTTCGGCTAGAGGAAATGAGGAGGGGTCCCTTGATGGGCCTCGATGAAGCACCCCTGACAGGCGATGAAGCCCTTGTACGGGCTGGTGTTCCAGGAAGAGAGACCTGAGATATGGCAACAACGATTAAATAAAACTATGACATTAGATTGAGTGAAAATGTGACGTACGACGTTGATGAGGTCGTCGGAATCGGAGTCATCCTTCGTGGCCTTATCTTCATTAGACAGGCGACGATTAGGTTTGAGGCGAACATCGTTCAGACGATTTTCGATGTCTTCAGTGTTCGACCGAAGGACGCCTTGTAGCAGACTCATTGTTGGGGCTGCTCGTTTATGAAAACGAGGGTTATGGTGGTTGTTGAAGTTTAAGCAGGTTGATCATATAAATATGGGGAAACTGGGCAAGGGGTCGGTTATATGTTCATCACATGACATCATCATCATCCATGGACCATGGGCCATCATGAAACAACAAATCGCATAATATAAAAAAGAAAATACGTATAATCTAAAAGATAGTATTTAAACAGTAGTGAACAAGTCCCAAACACCCTTCGCATAAGAAACAATCTCATTCGCACCCAATTTACTATCACCGAATATCCGATCCACAAAGGTTATTGGTACTTCGCCGACGGTATAACCTAAAGCACGCGCGCGGACCATCATTTCCATCTGAAAGACGTAACCTTTCGATACGGTTTCTGTGATAATATGCCGCAAAACTGGTAACCGGTAAAGGCTATAATTTATGAGGTCAGAAGAAAGATTTCTACAAATATCAAAAAGGATAGACTCGCCGGAAACTTCCCGTAAGGTCACTGACTCCAGGGTTCAAAATAGTATCGGCGAGGTAGTTGGCGCCTCGAGACACAAGTTTGCGCTTAAAATCCCAGCCGTGCACGCCTCCAGGTTCTGCATCTGCCGAAGACGGGGTGGAGGTTGAGCGGTAACGTGTTCCCGTAACAATATCTAGATTATGCGCCTTTTGTAAACTGCGAAGACACGTAAATTACACGTCGCCGATGCCGTTGAAGAGAAACTCACCGAATGAATTGCGGGATAAACTTGGGCTATGGATTGGTTTAGCAAATAGAAAGCGAAGCAAGTATCCATGCTTACATGATGTGAGAAGTCGGCATCCATGATAATAACGAAGTCGCCAGAAACGAAGTTTAGTCCATGGATGTAAGCGGTTCTGTAGGTTAATAGTCACAACGGAGGTTTATTGAGCAGCTGGCTGAGACGGACCCTAAGCCCAGCTTCCCAGCACGAGGTTTAAGCAACTAAGATGATATAAGAAAGATGGTTGGCTGAACAGATGAAAAAAGGAAACACACAATCTTGTCTTCACCATAGACTTGAGCCAGCTGTTTGGCAATTTCTTGTGTGCCATCAGGACTATTATCATCAACAACGATGATCTCCCATGTTAGTTTACTATAGAATAATGAATAACCCTGTCTGCTAACAAATGCGCCTTTACACGTACTTTTCCTCGAAAGTCTTGGCCAGCAAATAGACAATGACGGGTAGATTCTTCCGCTCGTTGTAGGTAGGAAGTATTACACTGTACTTGTGGGTATCTGAAGAATTAAAAGAGCCCTGCATATTGCGCGACGCGTTGCTTTCGAATGGGTTCATAAACAAGGTGTTCAGATGGCTTGCATCTAAAAACCCAAAAGAGCGTGGAGGTTGGTTGTAATTAAGTCAAGAGATTGTGTGACGTGGTACAAATGACCTTTTTGTCACACGCTCTGTGTAGATCATGGCGTCCTCTGATCCTCTACCACCATCATCGACGACATCCCAGTCGACTCCTCCTTCATCTACTTCTCCCTCAACGACCACAGAGAGTAAGCAAGCTCTTCCACGTATCACTGCACTCCTTCGTCAAATTCTTCGCATAACTACAACGGATGGCCGCGTATTTATCGGCACATTTGCTGGCACTGATAAACCTCTCAATATCGTCCTCGTAAATACCGATGAATATAGAATTGGTCAGCAGGGAGACGGGAGATATGTCGGCCAGGTTATGTTTCCGTGGAAGATGATTGTCAAGGTCGAGGCCTACGTTAAGGAGGAATCAGGGACTGGTGCCTACTATGAACAAGACTTGTACACATAGTCAGGTTAGCTACCCCTTTAATTTTACCTTTCGTGTCCTTATAAGCATGCGCTTCAGTTGGTGTTGGTATACAAGATTGCAGGCCACATATACTATCTACACCATGCTTGAGATTGACAAATTCCAATAAACCTCGGTGGTGATAACCTTTTCTCCCTTTCTGAGGATCAGATTATTCTATTTTATCGAGACAGTTATCTCAGTCTACTTCGGGAGACTGCAATCTACCATCCTCTAGTCAAATTGTGTAGTGCGATGGAATGCAAACCCATTTCAGGAAATTATTTCCGTATTTAGTAAGCGCCGTTTTCGGGGCCGCCATCCTCTAGTCATGCGCCGTTCTTTAGAGCCTCAACATCACTACTTTTTTTTAACTTTTACCTACCACTCACTCCCATGGCCTCAAGACCTATAATTTCTTATGATGATATTACGCTGCCCTACGATGCACCTTCTGAACCCTCCCAAACAATGCCTCATTCCTTTTCTGGTGCTGTAACATCTACCGATGGTTCTGCAGGAGGGCCACCAACCAAAAAGCGTAAAAAAAACAACAAGAACAAGCATCGGAATGCTGTTGCATCTCAGAAAGTGACTGAAAACGCTCATAACTCGCGTTCTCGGAACCATTCAATGGCCGAATCGTCAGTAACAATCGCTGACTCGTACGAGGATGATGAGGGCTGGGATGAGGGAGCTGAGCAAGAAGAAAGTCGCGAATTGACTCACGAAGAAATATGGGATGATTCAGCTCTGGTTGATGCTTGGGATGCTGCAATGGAAGAATACGAAATGTTTCATGGTCCCGGAAAAGCTTGGAAGAATGAGCCTATTAAAAAATCACCTTTGTGAGTACCCACTAGATTATCGGCCTTACACCACGCTCACATCCTATCTTTATTTCAGGTGGTACAATATTCCACCCAGTTCAAAGGGCTCCATTCCACCTGCGGAAGCTGAGGCACCTGCAGAAGACGGAGGCGACCAAGAGGATTCTCAGCCACTCAACTTTGATACCTTTGTGCCTACACACGACCCTTCTCTTGAAATACATGCTCCCGCTCCTCACTCCTCCATGGCTACACGTCCGATGACTGAAGATTATGTTCCAAGTTCTGCTTCCATTCCGATGGTTTCGCGGGACGAGGCTTTCCAACGTGCTTTGAACGCTATGTATTGGGGAGGGTATTGGACTGCTATGTATCATGTACGTGCCTAACTTTTGTGCTTTCTTCGTTTATCTGATTGTTTTAATGTCTTCGTACCATCTAGGCTCAATCCGCTGCTTTGGACAAAGGTAATGACCAGAAAAGAAAAGTGGCCACAGGACCCGTTGAAGAGGAAGACTCTGAATACAATCAGGAAGGCGACTTTACGGCAGGTCAAGATGAAGAAATGGAGGACGAGGAGGAGGAGGAGGAGTTTATCGATACTCAAAGGTAATACTACTTGCAAGTCGTTAGGTGTCGAAGACGGTTGTGTTATGGTTGTACCTGACAGCCATGAACGAAGCTGTACGTTCGCTTTTAAATAAAATAGTCTGAACTATGTTCTGATTCTCTCTCATCATTCTGATGGCCATTGATATCTAGCCAGCCTTTGAGCAATCAGCTGTGCTGTACAGACATGCTTTATGAGCGTGGCGTTTGGTAAACAAAACGTGGCCTGCTCCCGGAAACGAGCACTGATATAAACTCTTCAAGGGTCCCTCAGGTCTAAATTCTTATCGTGGGACCAACAGAAAACAAGGATTAAACCTTGCACCCAGAACGGCTGTGACTCCTCCTTTCACCCCTCTCAGCCACTGTCAAAAGACATATGCTCAATTGTAACGACCGAGTTTTCCTACACTCCTCCCTCCCTATTGCTGGATTTTTGTGATTGAGAGTACTGTTCTGGTCAACGCCCCGCATGTACAACACGAGTCATCATTATTCTCAATATCAAGGTGCCGATCAACCATTGGTTTGCCCTAGGGTTTAAATAATAATTTACCCTGCAGATCCTGTATATCCACATGAACAGGACTTCTCTAATGTCCCCAAGAGCCACTCAGGGTACAGAAATCCTGAATTCACCTGGGGCACAAGGTCCGCAGGCCACCACGAGGACTACCAAAACACGCAGCATTACGGGTCCGCTGCAAAGCAACCATGGGACGACTTGGAAGACGACACAGATGGAGAATCCCTGCTCCGCCCTCCTCCTCCGAAACATATGCAGACACAGCACAACCGTTCTACCGTTTTATCTACGATTACAGAATCTTCGTTTGCTCAGCCGTCTATAAGAAGTGCTGCAGCCTCTATGGATGAAGGGGGACTTGGTCGTGATAGGGGGAGAGGAGTATGGGATCTATATGAGGGCTCTCCTACACTGGATCCTAACAGAGGTTGGGAAGATGCACCGCAAAGGTGGCGAAACCAGCTCTCTGGCCATATGCGACACAGCGACACGCCTGAATCGCCGCCACCGAGGTCGACACAAAACTCACTTGGAAGTCAAGGCGGAGATCGTGATAGTCAGGATACACCACCCTCATCAGCATCTCGTTCCATTTCCCAAAGCACAGCACCGCCAAGCACCCCGCCTCAATCTCAGCCTTACAACGGCCCAAAACCCTTTCTTCCCTACGGCCCATGCCGTCCACCTGCGAGAATCCCCTCCGATCCGAGCTGGATTATGACGGGTGGAAATGCGTGGGCACAGGGTTTGAGGGACAAATTTGCAGAACCAAAGAGTTTTGGTACAGGTGCTGGCGCATGGGGAGACCAATATCGCAGACAAGATCAACAACAGGAAAGAGATAAGCCTCCAGATTTCTTTTCGTTTTCTCCACCGACGCACCGTCCGCCAAAGCCCCCAGCGAAACCTCAGCCGATTCCATCACCCGCTTCACTGTCTTCAAAGCAATCTCATCCGCCGTACTCCCTACCAGCGCAATCTCGGGCACACCATTCGTATTCTAGCTTGCCTAGGCCCAGTGTGATTCCACCGCCGTTACCTGTGCCGCCCCAATCTCTACATCCCATGGCGATATGGCACCCCAAAGGTGCAAAAAGCGTCCCAGATTCAATCCATAAACACAGTTACCAACCCAATGTCTCGCACGGGGGAAGCATCCATTACGGACAGGGTGGAAATGGTGATGATGATGATGACATGTACGTTTCAGCTTCAGAGGAACGTCTGCCCAATGGACCCAATGTCGTTCAAAACGAAGAAGATGTCACTTTTGTTGATGAATGGGATCGAGTCCATGATGTATCGCTTCGCCCTCCAGTAGAAACACATCCATTTACCAGTCCAAACCAACAGCATTCACCGCAACAACACCAGCAACACGCTCAGGTGCCATTCTCATCACATCAACAGCACGAGGAGGACCTGTGGAACAATCACTCAGGGGAACAGGTTTGGCGAAATCACCACATGGGGCATCCTACCTCTGAAAATCCATCTGAAAAACCCTCTCTGTTTGAACCTTCTCATCAGAACCAGAGCTACAGTGCAAGATGGCAGCAACATCACCGTGCAAGTGATAGCAACCCAATCCCCGTGTGGCGAACAACAAGTACACCAGGACAACACCCGCCTGGAGGGCCTGTTGTGATTGCGCCTTCAGAAACGACCTGGGTACCTCCAGATATGTCGTGGGATCCAGGCGACGACAATATCGCTCCATGGCGCCACCGTGCGCCTTCTAACAATCTTACACACCTTGGTCCTCTACAGGATTTACGGACTCGGTATCGGCCTAATGCAACCATGGTCATGCCCGATCCGCCGGCTGTTCCTGTACAAGTGAAGAAAAGCAAAAAGAAATGGTGGAAAATATTCTCGAAGTCCAAGTAAATTATATATTCATTTCCCTGCTGTATCACACGCTATTTGCCAAAGGAGTCTCATATAACATTCTATAAGGCCAGCAAACAGTGTAAGTGCATTGTAGTCAAAAGTTGTAAAAGCCTTACATAGTACAAAGACAGTGAGAAGTAAATAAAGTAAAAAAGAGTAAATGGTATTATAATACACAGCATAAAGCAAATCAGAGTGCGATCTCGACGTCCAATCGTGCCAGATAAGAGTACACGTCAGGGGACATGCGGTATTTGAGGATACCAGCAAACACCATCAAAGAACGCGACTTTTTACGAATGTTAGCCAGCGTCTAGAAATCATGATCGGTCAGCTTGTGATGTACAAGGAGGCGTTGCATAGATAACTCACAACTTGTTTAGTGGTATCTGCTACCATTGAAACCTTCACGCGTTGATGTACACCAGCAAGAGCATCCATGGTGAGCGTGAGGTACGTTTGCAAATTCTTCTGGACGGATTCATGTAGTTCTCTAAACTCTTCTGCCCGCCTGGTGGTCTTCGCTACATCACCGGCCAGTGGAATGAGATCAGTACTTTCCATGATCTAAAGAAATTATGAGTTTGTGATCCTTCCATTCAACATGAATACGGACCTCCAAAGCAGATTCAAAGCGTCCAGCATTTTTGGCTTCAATGGCTTCTCTGATGCGTAACAATCTGACAACGGCATCACGGTCCTTTCCTACTGCCCTGTTTGCTCGCTCGTAATGCCTCAAAATTTCAGCCGCAGTTCGCTCAATGTTGCGCGATTTCTCATCCAGACTGGGTTGAGCAATAGTGTTACCCAACGCCTGGGCGAGGCAAGCAACCACAGTGTTGTAATCCTCAGCAAGATTGTATAGCTTAATGGCCTCTGCGATTCTGTCGTTTTCTTCTGAGCTCCTTGCAGCACGAATAAGAATGTTGCTGTGGTACTGTTGCACATCTGCAAGCTTAAGAAGCGATAGGTTTTGTTCGATGACACCAGCCTACAGGTGCTTTTTTAGATCGACATTGACATGATTCAGAGATTTTACTCACAAATCGTATACCATCTGGACGGATGCCACCAACCAGCTCCTCCCATGCAGGACCACTGTTGGCCAAAACAATTATTCTTCTTGTGAGATCCCATGCTATCTCAATCTGTTCCTTTGAAATAGTAGGAGGCTGGGCAGCTGCTGCAAGAGGAACGCAGTAGACATATTGCAGAGCCTCCTTAGCGTCCATCTTCACGAATTGACGAACATATCTCCAAATTAGGGTCGAGAGGCTAAGGGCGGGAGGTCCTGACGATGGGAGGGACACTAAAGGAAACACGTAAGGGGACATAGCATCGCAACATAGAAAGAAATTCGCATACGAGGTGTCATGTCGGATGTCTCGGCACGGGAGGGAACTCTGAGCAGGCCATGATAGGCCAATGCAATAGCCAGATGAACCGCTTCAATTTCTGTCTCTTGATGTTCCCATAACGCAGCGACAGCCTATAAGCACAATACATGAACAACTAGATATTAAAAAAAGACGGAGAAGGCGTCGTACCCTTTCGAATTGTCCACACATGAGCAAGACTCCTGCCCACACACCCCTTCGAGAGCCAGGCTGGTTAGGTGGACCATCGAAATGCCTTTCGCCATAGCCTAAGAGGACGTCTGTCAAAGATCTAAGCCCTCCGTCTTCCTCTTCATCAACCTAAGACTGGATTGTCAATAACCTGACAAAACGAAGATAACTACGACTTGCCATGGCAAATTGGAACCAAAGCCAATCTTCAGTTGTGGTTGTGACCTGTGGCACACTGCGTCTTGCTGGTTCGAGCTTGCCCATAAGCTTGTACAGCGCTAGTTTGAAGGGGTCTGCAGTGGAAGAGTGAAGCATGTGGGCATTGTATATGGCTTGAAGGTGATCGCGATGGGTCTTTGGGAGTCTGCGTTGATTAAATCAGTTGAAGTGATTAAAAAATAGTGATAGGTGGTACTGACTTGCGATCCGGGGACTCCACCCACGTCTTAAAGTGGTTGACAAAACTAGCTTCTCGGTTTTCTATGGCTTGCTGGAAATGGAGAGCTTCTGCTAGCGCTTCCTGCAAGTGTCCTGTGCGCACGAGATAAAAGAGTTTGGCCCAGAGCGGTTGACCTGCGACCAGCTAAAGAAGGCGGCTGAGTACACTGGTAATAATGGTAGGAACTTGTAATGCAAACCTCGATTCTATCTTCCCATTCACCGTTGCGATAATACCTTACTAGCAAGAATGCACGAACCCTATTGGCTATACTTGGGTCTCCTCCAAGCCTCGCTTCAATAGGGCGTGCCTGGATGGTGCGTTCCAAAATGTCCCAATATTGTTCTTCCAATGCTTCTCTAGCTCCCTTGGAAATCTGCTTTCTCAGAGAAATGGCTTCACGGGACTCTGGATCACCTAGGTATGCCCTTGCATGTTTGCTTTGGAAAGTGGGGGCGTTCAGAATGTGAGCACCTGCATGTTCAACAGGCGGCAGAGCAGGAGGTTCGCCTGTAATTTTGGCGAGGATATGGAAGTTTTGTGTCATTTGCATTACTCTTGACTAGAAGCAAAACCACGTCTTTAAATGAGCAAATGACAGAAAACGCGGACTTACGTCTGAAGCAGCTGCTAGTGATGCATCGATGAGTGCATGAACGATTGGGTAAGATGTCTCCCTTAAGCGGGCTGCGTTAAAGTCGGTGATAACTCTGTCGTATGCCATCATTTTGCCTTGCATTTGCAGCGAGATACTTGGACCACCAGATGGCTATGAAACCGGAATTAGGAATGAAAAGGTGTTATGAAATGATGAACGAGTGAACTTACTGCAAGAGTGCTTTTGCCCAAGGTGCTACTTCTCATGTCGCCAAACGAACGTTCAGTATTCCCAACACGACCACCGAGCTCCTCAAATACGCGTTTCTTTTTGGCTTCCCAGTCCCTCTGACTTCTTTCCTCTAGGACACGATAAAAGTCCTCTTGTGTTTCTTTTCTACCTTCCTCTATGGTGGAGATGAGGTTTTGTTCATGAGCTATCCGAAGATAACCAGGTACATCGGTATCTTGAAGGGGCTGGAGTGGTGTAAAAGTGGCAGAGGTGTTTAGATGAGCGATTGAGCTGGACAAAGCAGATGCATCGACATGTCCTTGAGCGAGCAGATAATTACTAGAATAGAAATATTAAGATTCAACAAAACAAAGCTGTATTAAGATATAAATGTGTTACATACGCACGGTCTGCATCTCCGGATGCACCTGGTTGGCGAGATACCATGCGCCGTGAAAGGGCCTCAATCTGCTCAAGAGTGAGTTTCACGGCAGGTAAGTCGGGTCTCGACAGATGTGATGTCAAGTTTTTTGACGAAGTAAGTAAAGAAGTAAGGTCAGCCATGATGATTTATGGTTATTGAATGTCGAATACAAAAAGAAAGTTACCACCAAAGCTTGTGGCAGACCGAGAACGATGATGTCCAGTTTCAACTTTGTATTCCATAAACGCGCCTATGTTGTTTGTCATCTTCATCTAAAACAAATACAAACCTCACTGCATATTATTCATGCTACTCCCATATTCTATCAAACATATAAAGTACTGCAATGCGCAATATTCTTCGGTTATACATAAACTATGATTTTATACAAGAAATGCTAGGGAGATGCAGGACTTGAGAAGATAGGGGTCAGACTTCCTATTATGGATACAACTGACACAGGTTATCTCAGGATCATATCATATCTCAAGGTCCGCACCAAGTTCTCTTCTAAGCTTTCTTTTATACCATCTAGCATGGCAGACACACTCGTCGATACAGCAACGCAGTCCAATTATCTGGATATAGCCACAGAACATGTCGCCTTCGATTGGAAAATAAACTTCGAACAAAAATCAATTGGAGGCTCAGCTGAACATCTCCTGAAGGTCAAGAAGGACGGTGTTGATAAAGTCATGTACGTAACCCTACCATTCACAGCAGGGTACCTGTCGATTGAGACTGCTGCAATATTTCAGCTTCGATACTGGGGACTTGGATATTTCATCAGTGACGGTCAATGCAGAAGCTGCCAATGTTCGTGTTTCTCCCCATACATATACCCGCTGTCAACTCACGGACAATCGCTGCACTAGTTTGAATTGAAGCCTAAAAACCCCATCTTGGGCTCCGCGCTACATGTCCCATTACCGGAGGGGTTAAATACTGACTCGTCAATCAAGGTCCGCATCGAGTACCAAACGACCAAAAACGCGACTGCCCTACAATGGCTCAGCAAAGAGTGTGTTATATATTACCCCACAAACAAACAGACTACTGATAGCTTGCATTATGATAGGCAGACACAGGGGAAAACATTCCCTTACCTGTTTAGCCAGTGCCAGCCGATCTACGCGAGGTCCATGGCACCTTTGCAGGGTGCGTACCTTCTCCTGCTTTACCGCTTGCAAACCATAATTCATATTGTTCCTGCTTGCGTAGATACGCCGTCCAACAAAATTGTGCGTTTAGGAATTCTGTCCAGAACTGTGATATATTGACCCTGTGGACAGAAATACTCTGCCAAGGTAGCATCTGTTCTTCCTGTTCTCCTGTCAGCTCGACGCATTTCCCCACCCTCGGATGGACCTGCTCACGACGGGAAGGAGGTTGGAAAAGACGTTGTCACGTATGTTTATGACCAGGTTTGCTTCACCCTCAGTTCCTCATAATTTACATCGCTTAAGACATCTTTCCCCCAGCCTATTCCTATTCCATCCTACCTCCTCGCCATTGCTGTGGGTAATTTGGTTTACAAGACATTCTCTAAACCCGCAGGGAAAGAATGGACAAGCGGTATTTGGGCAGAACCTGAGCTAATTGATGCGTCATTTTGGGAATTCAAAGAGGACACCACCCGCTTCCTAGCAGAGGAAGAGAAAATCGTCACGCCCTACAGGTTTGGCGTTTATGATTTGCTCGTTCTACCACCATCATTTCCATATGGAGGAATGGTGTGTCCGATCTGATGATTTGCTTGAGAGTGAAGCGCTGAACCTTCCCAGGAAAATGCTTGCATATCGTTCTTGACACCAAGTACGTGCAAAATTATTTAAGCGTATCGTGATTTGACAAGATCCGCAGCTCTGTTGACTGGGGACCGTACCCTTGTGGACGTAGTCGTACACGAGCTGACCCATTCATGGTTCGGAAATGGTGTGACGTGAGTGCTTATAGTTAAACATCCGGGCGCTTGACCTAAAAACAACCATGCAGACACGCCAATCCTTCGCATTTCTGGCTCAATGAAGGCTGGACGACCTATATCGAGCGTGTCCTACAACTAAGGCTACACGGCCCTGCTGAGCGTGGCTTCCAGTATGTTATTGGCTCCAAAGCACTCTACGATTCGCTCGAGGGATATAAGAATAAGCCAAAGTATCAAAGGCTTGT
>NHTK01001351.1:15790-40790 GCA_002938355.1 Panaeolus cyanescens | reverse complement strand
GTCGGCTGACATTGCATATCTGCGACGCGCTTTTTTGCTGATGGTCTCCTATAAAATACAGGTCTTTTGTGAAGTTAATATTCATTAATATCAAGAAACCACTGGCGACGTGTTTCCCTGAGTACACTGGCGGCTCGGATGTTCGGTTAGCTCTAGATTTCGTCAAAGAACAGTTTCTCAAGAGGGTACCAGAGAACAGCACTAGTCAGATAAGCATTCAGTGCGTGTTAAATCTAATTGCGGAGGGTGTACTTAATTTTAGTCCCAAAACCAGCTTTGTGAATGCCCTAGAGACTGAAAGCGTACGGAACATCTTTACCGATGCACGTAGAATAATCTCATGAGTGTCTGCTTTAATCCTATAAACTATCCGTGATACTCCCAGCACTTCGGTTTCTATTCTTCTCAGCATGGTGGACGAAACTTCGAAGCTTCTCGGAATGCTTTTACCGAAATACACAGAGGAAAAAAACCCCAGCAATGGATATAGAACGTCGTTAACATTTGTTCAAGCCGCTCATACTATCGTACATTGAGATTGAAGTTATTTACGAGTCCTCCAACAGATATAGTGACTGCCCTCCCTTTTCTACAGCCTACATGGGTTTATGATTAGATATCTATTTCTCTGCAACGAAACTGAAGCTTACCCTTTTGTATGCAGGCCTAAATTCAGATACTTTTGAGCGACCAGTCTTATCTCGAAGAAAAAAATTGCAAACAAACCTTGACTGTAATCTCTTCACATAGGCTTTGATGAGGGGTCCGACATGCTCCGGTGATCTTCGAACGAACACCTCAAGCGTGAAGCTCATCATAAAATCTGCAGACGTTGGGTGCTCGCCACCTGCGAACCAGTCTTTGGTATCTGCAGTATCTTTGATTTTCTGCAGGTGTTTCTCGATCTATAAGCGCGTGAGCACAATGACGAGCGTTCAGTGAGCTGATAGACAAACCAAGGTAGCATGCAGTTGAAGCTCTGGGTCAGTAAGCTTCGAGTTCAGCTTATGAAACACAGCGTGTAGAACTGGTTGCATCAGAACTGGTGCGTTCTCTGGTATCATGGTGAACATGAGCTTGCGAACGAGGAGTGGTTGGACAGAACCCTCTGCGTAGTGCGTAACTGCGTTGTTCACAGAAAGAAACATTAGCATTCTTACCCATCTGAATAATGAGGGCAAAATAAAGTCGACCTACAGTACAGATTGTCTTGCCATTCAGGTGTACCGACCTTGACTTTGTTCTTCTCAGTACCGTACTTCTCTAGTAAGTACTCTATTGATTATTTTTATCTCATCAGAGAACGTGCATTCACATCACGTTTATAACACTCACCAACGATAGCACCACTCTCAGCGATTGTCAAGTCCCCGTCTGTGATGACAGGGGACTTACCAAGAGGATGAATATCGTACAGCTCATTCGGAGCCCGTCGCTGCTGTGTTCGCTCATACTTCTTGATTTCATAAGACAGCTCAAGCTCTTCCTGGATAAACGGGTACCGGTGGTATTATTATCACTGCCTCTCTTGTTGATAACATCATTCAAAGCGTCAAGACGTACCAGAAGCCATAAAATGCGCTGCGAGCGCGAATCGGCGAGATGATGAACCACTATTTGTGACTCTGGAGGTGGTGAGGACATTGCTTGGTTGACTCTTTGAGATGATAGTAGAGGAAAGAGCAGTTGGAAGTGTATTCAAGAGACGAAAGTCAGGCAGTGGATGGTGTCTATTAAAAGGAGATGACGATGCAGTTATGACACATCCAGCTCAGTCCCGCAACGAGCCCATCCGGACGGTGTAGATCTATCCGAAGCGTCTACATTTATGCACGCCTGATATATTATAGAAACAGGGACGCAAAGATATCGTATAAAGTCATCTCGGGTGAGAAACACCCCTTGAATTGGGCACTAGACATGACGACCCATCAGCAATCACTCGATAAAAGTTCTGCGGTCTGTCGCAGTCACCGAAGAGTTCGCAACTCGTGTGGGGGGACATGCCTTAATGAAAAGATCCGTCAGATTCAACTCAGTACTCCCGGTTCTGCCTCCACTTGTAACCGAAACGTTGTTTCGCCGCGTACTTCTTCCACTTCTGGATGTCTTCCCTCTCCAATAAAAGCTCTACCGTGTAGAAATTCCTCGCCAGCTCCTCATTAGGTGCCACATGATGCACTGCGGAATGACACTGTCTGTTCAAGATAGAAACATGATCAGTATTCCCTTTACTCCCATCTCAGGAAAAACTTAAAACACGAAACAAACCTGCATAGCCAAGCAACGCTGTTCAGCATCTCCTCAGGATGCCATCCTTTCTTTAAAACTTTGTCGTGTGTACTCCTAGGGATGAGGTGATGATAGGTCAGAGGAACTTGCCTCTCACAAATCTCACACTCTTCCGTCCGTGTTGCTTTCCAAACAGGTGGTGGCGCCGTTGCACTGTCGATATACGTGGACACAACCTTGTGGATAAACTTCTGCACGTCGTCCTCATCCGAGGCCAAGGAATAAGCGATTAGGGTATCAGGGATGGTGGGAGGTATTGAAAACGGCAGGGAAGCTGGTGTGGTGTATGAAGGGATGGGTGTGGTGCTGAACGCAAGATCCCGCAATGATGGTGGAAGGGCATCCCAGGTTTCCGCAGCCAGGTACGTGGCGAAGTCGTCAAGGGGGTCCGCTAAATCCTCAGAGGCGTTGTCGACGTCTGGTAAGGTAGCTCCCGAGGTCGAATGGTCCTTGATGGCTGTTCCAGCTCTGGCCTGCAGTCTCGCTGTTTTCGATTTGGATCTTGTTTTTGATCCTGCGGAAATCTGTTCGTTGTTGGCACGATGATGTATACTGAGGAACCTTTGTGCTATACAGTCCTTGAGAATACTGAACTGAAGACTATCAATATCTGTTTCGGACATCAAGCTGGAGGCGCAAGTGAGATGAGTGGAGTGTGACTGTGTGAGTTGGGTTTGATTTATCCACCCCTTAGATGACTTGCTTAGGAGCTGCGGCTCCGATCTGACCACAATCGTCAACGTCGCAATAAAAAACATTAGGGAGAGTTCTTGACATACTATGACTTTAAATCTCGGTTGAGCACTGAACTCGGCACCGATGTCCTCAGAGCCAACCTCAAAGCGCCCACATGAACATATAAAATGTTTTTATACGACAGCCATCTGACTCCATAAACATACAACATAACCATAGGCAGAAAGCAGGTGAAAATGCAGTAGGATAGATGAAACGCAAAAAATATGAAGAAAGTGTGAAAAAGTAAAGACGATGGTGATCGTATCAGCTCCCAATCAGCTCCCTCCTCATGAAGCTGTTGGTCCAAGCGTGCGAGGCTTCATGTTATGCATTACGATGCCACCGTCCCACTCGTCATTTTTTCCTCCCTTATTCTTCATCCGAGACCTCTATCCCATCAGTACCCAACATTCAACACCAGACGAAGCGCATGCACAGGTTCTGCAAAACGCGAAATTGACCGCTTAGTAGAGGCGGACGGGCTTGCCCATGGTGGTCTTGATGTGGAGGGACTTGACGTTTTGCCAGTGCTTCTTGAGAAGAGAGACGAGGAAGTTGATGCCTATACAGCACGTCAATACCGAGTTGCAAGCTCAAGTTAAATATAATAACTCACTCATCATGACGTTGGCAAGGACCTGGTCATCATTCATCTGAACGTGGCCAACGGCGACACCCAAGCAGAGAACCTTCTTGAGCTGGAACTTGATGGTAGAGCGAACCTCAGTGATCTTGTTGGTAAGGTCTTCGCTGTGGGAGACGGGGGTGGGGAACTTGCCAGCTATATATTGAATTAAATGGATTAGAGAGTATCGTCAAAAGGTAAGCATGAATGCATACCCTTGGAGAGACCAGGACCAAGGAGACGAGGAATCTGCTTGATGAGAGCCTCAGAGGCAAGGAAAGCGTCGTACTTTTTGGCGAGCTTCTTGACAAGCTTCTTGTTTTTGTTGAGCCTAGAATACGTTATAAATATCCAATTTGCCTAAATCCCAATGAATTCACCTACTTCTTGAGATCGTCAACAGACATGTACTCGAGCTCAATTTGCTTAGCACGATCGATATCAGCAGCATCGGCAAGAATGCAGATAGACATGCGGGGGCGGGGAACGTTGGGGAGCCTGCAAAACTACATGAATTGTTGCTCAACATGCAAACATTCTCCCAAGCTCACTTGACAGTTCCAGAGAAACGCTTATCACGCTGGGGATCGTAGTTCTTGAGACCAATCTGGAGCTCAATGGTCTCAACGAAGTTGCGCTTCTTCTCACCGTTGGCCTCAGCCAAAAGTTCCTTGATGGAGCCTCGCACGCTTGACACTGAGAGTTTGCTGGCACTAAAGGTGTTGAATTATGGTGAGTTCACTGTTGAAAACAGCGACGACGATGAACTCCGTACCTCATGCTTGATTTTTTTCTTGAAGATAGGGAGGAGTCTACCGTTAATCACTTTGCTTAACCCGATGGCCGAGACGCATGGTCACGATGTCACAGTGGCTGCTTAAACTATACATACGTGACTGTGATGGCATCAAGCCGTTCGGCGGCATTTCCTTTTATTTTGCATTGTTTATTTCTGGGGATATTGGCATTGGCACAACAGCTCACGACGCTCTTTGACCATGCACCTGTTTGTCTTGAACCTCCATGTCCCATGAACGGAGTTACGGCTACACCTACGTCCAGTTCCAAGAAAAGCCTAGAAATTCAAGGAAAGTCTTTAATCCCCTCAAAAAGCACTTGACAAGCTTAAGGGATTAAATTATCACAAGTTCTCACTCGTTGAATCTGCCGTTTGCTTTGGTTCAATTTATTCTGTGCTATAAACCAAGCAGAGTCTCGACCTTGGCGCTCTAATATTGTCTGCATCTCGCTTTCTGTATGCTACTTTAGCGGAAGGCTTCGATGATCTTTTTCATTCTCAGTTGATGAACTCTTGCTGGTCCAATCATGCAATCCCGCTGTGCAGGCATCCATTTTGATCGATCTGTTCCTGGCACTCGTGCTTCAAAGACAACGCAGTCTCTCACGAGAAGCCTGTGTTGGCGGTATTTGCTCCGTATTGTTATTGGGAAGCTGCTGTCTTGTGCTGCAAAACTGCTTCGATCAGTCTGCTTTTTCGCAAGCAATCACGGACCTGTCAATGTTCTACGCTATTTTCGTCACATGTCGTTAATCCCAACACTCATTCTATATGACTCTCGTATGGCTGAAACATTCTGTGGGACTCTCGCCAAATGACTTTCACTTTGCTAGACGTTTGCCTTGCCCCAACCATTCTTTTGCCACGCCCATCAACGACCTGTCCACTCACAATTTGATTTTCACCCCACACTCCGTTTGCGTGGGCGCCTTACCCCAGGTCTAGACTTTCTGTTGTCGAGTTCTCGCTCATGGCCATTGCTTTGATCTTCATGTTTGTCCAATTCTTAGATCAACATGGACCGCGGTATATTCACAAGTCAGGGCGTGTCTCTTGGAATAACTCGTTCTTGAAAGTTCTTCTGCTATTCTTTGAACGTCGGCTCCCTTGGGTTCTCTCCATTATGATACCGTATGTGGTGGGATCTTACAGATTTGATGGTCCGCATCCCGCAAGACGGTTGATGGCTTATCCCGACAAATATTATTAGAGACGCGTATCTATTTTGTCTTATTCAATTATAAGTCCTGACTCCGTTCTCCCAAGAAAGGCCTTAACAGACCATTATCGCCGATTGTAACATCTAAACAGCATCTTTGGGGCGACAGCGGAACAACATCCATCGGCAAACCTGATAGTGGTCTAAGTCCGGTTCCCCAGCACAAAAGTGTAATCAATATCGTGCTTTCCTGCCTGCTTTAATTACATATCCAATATACAGCCTCTCACGAACTGCCAGTCTAGGATTCGGAGTGTCCTGCATTGTTATTCAACTTGGCAGTTTTTTCCCTCTTGACCGTCTGCGCCATCTGCTCGATTAAGGAGTGCACGGGTACCTGTCGAAGACAGTATGATGGTAAAGTGCAGCATCAGCAAATTTTTCCTCTGTTCTTTCGTTATTCTAACGACCCCACGCTCGATGTACAGAGAAGTTTGATGCATGCTGTCTTTATGCTTACCGCGACAGCTTCTCGCGTTCTTTTTTCACGCAGCATCTGGCATCTCGTACATTTCTGAACAGAACAGGATAGTCTCTGAGGGTATTTAAACTCGATACTTTCTTCGAGTTATCAGCATCCTCCAGTCTTTCGATACTTGGATCTCCTCTTCAACCCACTTTTCTTACAAGATGTCCTTTGCGCGCCTCACAACCCTCATCGCTCTTCTCCCAGTACGTTTGATTGCTCCCGACGGGATCTGTCACAATCTAACCACATTTTTAGTTGGCTCTGGCTTTGCCTAGCAAGAGACAAGTCGACGACAATGGCCCACTGCCAGGATGGACATTCGTCGGTTGCTTCACGTAGGTTGCAATTCGATTCAGCATCGTCGACCTTTGCCTGACCACGATGCTTTTAGGGATATCGCCTCCTCCCGAACCCTCCTCGAGGCAACGACTGTGGATCCTATCCTCATGACGCCAGCTCTGTGCACTGGCTTCTGCCAAGGCACCGCCGAAACCGCCCTCGAATCTACTTTCACCTTCGCTGGCACGGAATTCACCGAAGTAAGACTAAAATTTACTATTTCACCACTTGATCGAGGGTCGCTGATTCGAAATCTTGTCTTGCCTTCTCTTTATAAAACCTATTACGATCACTTCAGGAATGCTGTAAGTTCCCTCGGTCTATTTATAAATTTCTGTGCATTTTGCTAACCAATTGAATTCATTGTATATTCTAGTCTGCGATTTCAACATCCAAGGAACCGCAACACAGGTTGATGATTCCGAATGTTCCTTCCCATGTGCTGGCGATCCCACCCTCACTTGTGGTGGTGCCGGCCGCGTGAGCATCTACACCAACGGAGGCGCCCTCCCCGCCAACAAGGCCACTGTCGGCGACTGGACCTTCTCTGGCTGCCACACGTAAGTTTACACCTTCTCGCCATGTAAGCCTGACACATGACTGATCAAACGTCAATAACTTGATTGGCAAATCCAGCGACGCCGTCGGCGACAACGGAAGGACCCTTCTTGAGCGCTTCGATATCCCAGGAGGTGTGACTGTCGAGTCATGTACTGCCCAGTGCTTGGCTACTGGATTCACCATCAGTGGCCTCGAGTTTGGTCAAGAGTGCTGTACGTGTTCATATCGTTTTGAGTTCCATGACATGTTTAATAAGACGATTACACAACCAGGGTGTGGCAATGAATTCTTGTTCCCTGATACCGAAGCACCTCTTGGAGAGTGCTCAACTGCCTGCAAAGCTGATCCTACCGAGCTCTGTGGTGCTTCCAGCAGGATGTCGGTTTATACCCTTACTCCTACTGATGGTGGTGATGGTGGTGATGGCGGCGACGGTGGCGATGGCGGTGACGGTGGCGATGGCGGTGACGGCGGTGACGGCGGTGACGGTAGTGATGGCGGTGACGATGGTACTGGTGGTGCTGGAACTGGCGGAGGTGCTGGAACCGGCACTGGCACTGGCACTGCTGGAGACGACGGTGGTGATGACGGTACTGGAACCGGCGCTGGTACCATGACTGGAACTACTACTGGAACTGACTAAAATAACCTGTAATATTATCCTACTTTTTCTTCGTTCTCGGTATCGTAACCTATCTATTTGCGCTGAATAAAATACCCAAAATACCCTTTCCCATCTTCATATTCACGGGTCCAGGTGACACGCGCAAACACCATTAAGTGCACTGCAACACCAGTCGTTTAACCGACTTGAGGTATTTTCCCTCATTGCTTGAGAGTTAAGAACCAGAAAGAGCTAATTACTGGCAGGTCAAGGGAATTTTATGTGCATTGTTATAATTAATCTATAAAATTACCGCGATGATAGATTTCGGATCTAGGGCGGGCAGGCACCCGCAATTGATGCTCGTCGTACTATAGTCGTGTGATGATGGAAAGAAATGAGATGATGCGGGGGCGATACATACCTACCTCCTCCAATGGGCTGAAGTGAATTCGCCCACCAGTTCAGCATCTTCGTTTGAGCCCGATTTCCACTCAGAGGACGCTGCTTCTGTAGATCACAATACTCAAACTGAATAAATCGAATACACTGTACACAAATGGGAATACAATATGCACTGATACGCGTTCTATGGTATGGAGAATTACCTGCGCCTGGCAGGTGCTGGCGTGGCTGGCGTGGCTCCCGCAGGTGCAGCCCCAGCTTCTGTAGCTGCAGGGGTCTCAGCTGCAGCAGGTGCCGCAACAGCGTCAGGACTGGCGCCGGTAGACGCATCGGTTGCTGGTGTAGCTGCAGCAGCAGCAGCTTCTGCTGGGACATCATTCGTTGCCGTACCGTCACCTGTTGTTGCGCCCACACCACCGCCCACTGCAGCACTATGATGACCACCGGCCCCATGTGCATGATGTCCTCCGCCACCAGGGTGCCCGCCGTGCTTCTTGTGGTATTTATTAATCTTCTTGCGAAGCTTCTTCATTCGGTTCTTTATTTTCTTGGTTTTGTGGGTCATTGCCTTCAGATTATTCAATTCCGCTTCCCAAGAGTGGATGTCACCGCGTCGCTCGAGGCGGTTTTCGAGCTCTTCAATGATCTCTCGCGTCGTGAGAGAGGATACCTCGGATTCGACCAAATCGCGAGAGTACTTCTCTTCGATATCGTAGCTGCGGGTGGAAAGAGATACAACGTCTGGCTCCACAAAGTCACGGGTGTAGTGTTCTGGATTGTTTTCGCGGGAATAGTGGTTTTTGACGACGTCGTATCCAAGATCTCTTGTAGCGACTTCGTAGATTTCATCTTCTAGGTAAGCCTTATGGGATATGAAGGAATAGCGTCAGCTTTGGAGGTACTAGTAGTGAGAGTCGAATCAAGCGTCTTACCTGACCTAGGCCGGTGAGCTGTGTTAGCTGGAGAGCAGCAAGAAAGAGTGGATAGAAGGCCAGCTTCATTATGACAGGTGGGTGCGTCAAACTCTTGGGTGGGGGACTTGGTACTCAACCACTTCACCTGTTTGAAAAATATCATCATTATATACTAATTTTCAAGGTCATCACCGGGGATGCAATCAAATAACCTGAACCGAATTCATCAAACGGTTTCATCTTATTGATTGATCGGTTCTGTGCTGCCCAGCCTGCCCTGAAGACATGAATATCATATCTTATCCAGCTCGAGCATCCAGCAATGATTGTATTCAACACCGCTCACAAACGCTAGTCATGTAGCTGAGCACCAGCTTTCCTGACGTTATTCGAAACCCATAGGGTTCAGACCTTCTACAGTGTATACACGATTCTCGGCTATTATGTATCACCGGACCTCATCCTAAAAGTCGAATCATTGATTAGGGTCTGATGCAGAGCGATGCGTGGCCGTTGAGTGCAGCCACGGAGATCAAATTTTCTAATCAAGCTCATCCTCTTGGGGCGGAGACGCTCAAAGCACTGAGATGTCCAACTTGAACGTTATCAAATACAAATACCCAACTACTTGGGTTCTCAGGCTTCAGGCCTCAGGTGTTAAACGGTAAAGGTTCAAAGTTTCAAACGACAGAACGACTCGTGATATCACATACTTTATCAGCATCAAACATTGAACAAGAAGAATTTCCCCCCATCATTAGCGGCGTGATATCTACTATGTAAGTGGAGCATCAGCAACCTCCGGAGTTGGGCGGACATGACCGTTGTTGGGGCCTTGTGCCATCGACATCGTCGGAAGCTTGGCCTCCTGCGACCTTTATCTTGGGTTTCAGAGCTGTCTTTACGCGTACGCTCTGTGTTCTTCCTTCCAGCCATCTCAAGTATTAATCCGGTCCTTAGATTGGAGCTTCGGTTAATCTGGTTTCTTTTGGTTTTTCACTTAGACTGTCAGCGCATATGCTGTTTCGTGCAATTGATCCCGTTCGGCCTTGGTTGTCTCCGTTCTCTGTGGACATTGCCATTGTACATGTAAGACGCCGTTTATGCTTCTGAGTTGCGCCGGGGATGCACATGAAGAGATTAGCCAATTATATATATGTGCCTAAAATGAGGGCTCCTGAGAACGTGTGACTCGTAAGCGTCGTGATACATAGAGAAACTACTCGCTATTGACAGTTGTCGTCGACGACGCAAAACCAAACAACATCATCGTCGGCCGTGTAAGGCGCGCGTGGCCACCTCGTACGCTGCACTGGTGATGCGCAAATCAAGTTGAAACAAAATGATTTATGAACGATATCTCACTCGATTTCTCAGCTTCACACATATTTTGGCAGCATTTTGAGGCTTATGTAGCAACATTATTACGCTCATAATCCTGTACATCGTAAATTACCATCCGTGATCACCGCAGGGGCAATTAGAGAGATTTGGAGATGTGCTCCTTCCAGGCTCCTTCCCACTCCCCCACGCTTTATTGTCAAGAGTGTATTTCCCCTTTTGGACTGGCAAGTTTGACAACCGCGTCGCGAGGAAATCTCTTCACCAACTTGAACCTGTGATCTATTAGCAACTCAATATATTTGAACATGTAGGGCATTCTCTGCCTGCCTTGGACTATTTTTTTCAGAATTTTTGTGAGTCATCCTTCCCGTAACCGTGAACGACTTCGACAAAAGAACTTGCTTCACAGCAGAACACCAAACAATTAACGTATGCCACTGACAAGTTTTTGTTTCGTACCGCTATCTCACAAGTTGACGGGGTTCAACTTGAAGTTCTGCTATGGTATAGCAACAATGCGAAGGCATGTTCAAAGCGACCAAAAAGATCGGTGACATACGTCAGAATCTGGTCGGAATTCGGGGGTCAACATCATATATAAACTCGAGCTCATTCCAGGAGCAATCATCAGTGGGCCTTCCAACCTCTCTTCCTCTCTCGACAGCTCACATGAAATTCGCTTCCCAATCTATGTACAGCGGGTGCTCGCTGCCCGTTGAAATTCTCATCTTCATTTTCAACGAGGTCAAGGGTTCAACCCATGACGCATATGACAAGAACCTGCAAGCATGTCGCCAAGTCTGCAAACGATTCGATGAGATCATCCTCTCCATGTTCTTCAGGAGAGGTGTCGATCTCGGCTACCGCTGCCAATCACCTCCGTGCGGAAACATCAATCGAGACACCATTTTAAAAGCGTTGAACCGGCACCCTTGTTTGGTTAATCATATTCGGCATATTTTTTTCAGGTCGCCCGATTCAAACGACATAAATGCGGTGCGGAGGTCTAATAGCCTTAATCCTTCACTGTGTGGGACTATTGAAGCGTGGCAAGACAACTCGCCTCTTCTTCATTTGCCCAACGTCGATACAATGACAGTGGAAACGTTCTCCAGTTGCAACCTCAACCAAGCAATCAATTACACAGGACCTGAGCCAATCTCTACTGGTCTTCGCGCTTTTTTACAACACTACCTTCGTGCAGGAACGCTCACTACCCTCTCCATCTCCAATGTCTACGACATGCCCATTCTAGACGTCCTTTCTTCATCCTCCCTTCTTAATATATCGTTCCTTGACTGCACATTTTTGGACTTTGCAGGTGGACCAGCTCAGTCCCCGATGGCCGACAACCTGTCTATCCTCTCCATCCGCCGTACCCGTGATCCTGACTCTCTCTCCGTCCGCCGTACTCAAGTTCCTGCCCTTTTCCCAATGGTTGCGCTGACGTTCATGCCAAAGATCGAGGTAGTAGAGATCAGGAGCATCCCTAAAACCCAGCTTGAATTTCCATACCCAGACGACTTCGATTTCGATCCTCCGGTGCCCTTGACGCCCCCACATGTCTTCCATAATCTCTTGGAGATTAAGACGTACAATGTCAATGATTGGTGTAAATTCTGCCCAGTCGTAGAAGACCAGGACGCTTATGTGACACCTTTCCCTAAGCTGCAGAAGATGTCTTTCTGTGTCATGATGGGCGAACAAGCCCAAGCAAATTTACGGTTCTTGAAGCACGTCCAATCGCTTAAGGAATTGTTCTTGTACAGGAGTACGCACCACATTTCTGCTTTTTTTCTTTTTAAAAAGCACTAATATGACGCCTATATCAATGGTCGCAGTCGCCATGCCGCAATTGTACGGTTCACCCGAATTGGACGATGATTACTCTACAGACCTCCAACTATCAGCCCATTTGGCTCCATATGCGAAGACGCTAGAGGTTCTCTCCCTTGACTGGGCTAATAACCAAAATTTCAAAGCTTCAAGCTTTGGGTACCCCCTCAACCAGATAAACCTTGGTCTTGAAAGTATCGCGGGAGACAACGTCCTTGAAACTCTCAATCTCTCGATGGGTATTCGAATTCCCTGCATCAGCGCACCATTTAGACCAGATCTCACCCATCTTTCGCACCTCACCGAAATTCTTTGCTAGCCAGGATCATTTAAAAATCTCAAGCGTGTCACCCTGAAAGCGCAGGTTCTCGTACACGAGGACAGATACATCGGAGATGAGGAGACTACAGAGATGTTGAATTTGCTGTTGGAACCGGCGCTTTTTTGCTTGAGCACCTCCGACTCCATCGACTTCTCCTTTACGATGACCTTAGATCGAGATTGGTGTACCTCGACCTGCGGAAGCAGCGAAGATGAGAATGAAGATGAAGATGAAGAAAACGAGGATGAAGATGACGATGAAGACAACGAGGATGAAGATGACGATGAAGACAACAAGGATGAAGAAGGTGACGATGAGGGAGACGCTTAGGCAGCGCAAGCTATTCACGACACATGATAACATTAGCACTGTTCATTCTCAATGTGGGTTGTTTCTTGTTTCCTTCATAATACAATGCATTTCTTTTCTCCAGTGTCATCTCTGCTTATTGAAAAACAGTGTATCCAAGTGACAAAGGGAAGGCAGTTTCGCGTGAAGATGCGACTGCTGTGGCTGTGTGATATCGTGACCCATTTAGCGCTCACGACAATGCAACCTGAAAGGCTCCCCCATTATCATGCTGGCTGGACACCACGAGGCAACAATGCAACGCTTTTATTCCTTATTTGGAATATCTCACTACATGTTTCCGGGAAAGCGTACCCGTACTGCTGGTCTCGATGTCGGCCACGACGCCACCATGGCTTGGTTGCTCCCTATCCAGCGTTTCTAGAAGGCAATGTAGCTGCAGGCGCTGATATTATCCCCGTTTGAAAAACGCGAGTTTGGTATAAATAGATGCACGACAATGCGTCGGATTTTACATCGCATCTTCCTGCTTGACATCGAATCCCACAACCGCAACCACGAACAATAACCTTACTATCACAACCATAGAACAATAACAACAATGTCCCAAACGGTCCATTACATTGACTCGTAAGTACTCAGCATTATTACCTACATTGATTCTAATGTCTAATCGACTTCCTCTATTTTCTTAGTATTCATAGCGTTCCTACCTTCCTTTCTGACGATATGGCACTCAGAGAATATTATTACGAGAACTGGAGCCTCAGCGATCACGAAAGTATGATGCATCTCGCATACTACAGGGAATCGTTTGCCTTCGAGCACTGGGATAACTCTGATGCTGAGGCTGATCAAGCCATCTTTCCGGGATGGTACTTGCACCTGATGGAATACGATATCGAGCAGTTTATGCGCGAGTACATGACCGATTGCGACGGAGGGATGTCGATATTCCCGCATAGGATCCTCGGGGACATTGATATCGACTTCACGCTTGCGGATTTCTTCGAACAGGGTGCTGTGCATGCTGGCACTGAGACGGCCACCTCTGAGTCCTAGCCGATGCATCTCCACGCTGTATTTCCCATTGTACGGGATACTAGCGAGAGACAACGTCCACTTGATGATCGTCGCCTCTTTACCATAAAGGGACAGGGGCGATCTTCTTCACAATTGGCTCCTACATTGATAACTTTTTTGTCTTTTTGTCTTCTTTCTTCGCGACAACTACCGTCGCCTCTGGATTTCTTGAACTGCGCTTGATTTTATTTTCTCATTATGCCTGGTATCAACGTGTCCCGAGGACGTCCAAGGGACACGTTAGCCGGCTCGTTCGCGATAGCGACCACTTTCTATTGTTATTTGAATCATTTGGATAATTAAACTTAAATTGCGTTTATTATAAACCCACTCTGAAATCCCTGTGACATGATCTGCAATTGGAACGCTCAGAAAAAAAACATAAGCAATTGAACGGAAATCGGAACCTACTACTATCATGAGTACTAGTGACTCCAACTTGAAGTAGTATATGAACCAAATATAACTGGTGATCTGCATGCAATGTGTACTACCTTCTGCAATTACCCGACGAGGCTGTGGAGCTGTGGGTCATAATGCAGAAATATCATACCTCATATCTGGGGAGTATACATACAGAATCAGTGCGACATGCAGATCGAATTGACTGAAAAAAAGGTTTCGTTGGACAAGGCTTTTCCTCAAAATATCACGATGCACAATTAATAGGGAGCTATAGTTAGTATAGTTGAACTTTGTGAAACACTGTGAGGTAGTAGCTAAAGACCAGACGGAAAAAAGAGTTAGAAGTCCTTGCTTTGCAAAATATATTGTTTCAAGTTGAATGGTGACCGAGAAAAAAGTGATATGTCAATGTATAGCTTGAGTGATGAGTCTAAGAGCAAAACGGATTGAGTTATACAGAAGCAACGGACAACAAGAAGCACACACAAACAGGTCTAGACAGGAAAAAACGAGTAAGCACTTCCAAAGTCCCTACATCGAATACAAGCGATATGAAGAAAACTGACATCATTTTTTGAGATTTACATGCTTCGAGACAATTGTTCGAAATGTCACAGGTACATCACCTCCTGCTAGTCGACCGACTTCTATCCCTCTTCCTTCCAGCATCGCCAGCACCGAACAACTCGTCCAAAAACGACATTCGATCGATTCTCACAGGTCCAGTTGAGTCTTTCACAGATATATAAGTTGTATGATCCCCCCCATACGAATTGCCAATATTGTTGAGATAAATACCCCCTGAACCAGAACTGACCTGCACCACAGAGCCAGCTGGCATTTTCGATGGATCGAATCCAGCAGGAGGTGGTGGGCCTTGGTAGACCGGTCCATCGGGGATGAATGTGGTAAAGACGGAAGGGATGGGGGATGGGGATCGACCTGGACGGGGAGATGCCGATGGGCGTCTACTACTGCCACGTCTGGCAGGGCTTGGGCTTCGTGATGGGCTTCGTCGCCTTCGTGACCTTTCTTTCCCTTTCTCCTTCTCGCGCTCCCTCTCCCTCTCTCGAGCCTTTTCCTTCTCACGCTGCCTCCTTCGTCGCCTTCGTGCCTCTTCCTCATCTTCACTTTCTTCGTCCTCGGATTCGGAAGGCGTCAGATCGCTTTCGCTCTCTTCTTCAGATTCCGTTTCATGACGCTTCGAGGACTTGCGATTTAATTTCGCTCCTGAAGACTTGGAGCTAGACTTTGAAGTCTTCGAAAATGGCATAGGCACAGGCATCTTTAGGGATTTGGATGAAGACCTGCGGAGTTTGTCTTCCCCAATACTTCCGATGCTAGGGGAGGGAGAAGGAGGTCTCCCTGGATAACTTGGGGTGGGAAGACGAAGATGGTCGTTCACCAGCATATCCGTGCTTGGCATTGAAGGCATAGATATAGTGGGTGATGGTGGGTGAAAGTATGGGCCATATGAGTTGCCAACGTTGGAGATGAATGTATCTCCGTTATTAGCGTTCGAGCTATCGATGCGGAGGTTGAATCCTCCAGGTCCTGCATTCATTACCCCCATATCGACCTGCCCGTTCGCGCTGGTGTTCGAGTAACCCCCATATCCCGGGTTAACATTACTCGGCCCAGGGTTCATGTTCATCTGTGCGGTGCTGTTGACAAGGCTCTGCACCATACCTTGTGTTACTTTGATTTCCCTGTAGAGCAAGTTCGTGTTGTCGTTATCGTTTTGGATGATGTTTGCTACTCCTTTGCGCTGTTCTGACATGATCTGGGAAGATCTGTCATAGATCACTGAGAGTGACTCATGCAGCTTTACATGTGAGAGGGTCTGTTGTTGTTGGTTTTACTCGTCAGTCGGTGAAAGGGTGTATTTAGAGAAGTGAAGACGTACTTGGAATTGCATGACTGTATTTCGGAATTTATCTTCGTACTCTCTGACCTTTGACTTGTCAGACATGTTGTAGAGAGCACGTTTGTAGATCGGTCGCCGATTTACATCTTCACAAAACGATGTTATCTGTTGAAGATCGCTGAAATGATGCATAGGAGTCAATACCAGCACAGAGCAGTCTGTCATGAGAGAGAGGGGGCATACAGTACGATATCTTTGAGAATCCGTGAGACTTGTTCGTCCATCCATCGATTAGCATTTTGACTATCGGTGAAGGAGTGATTGAGGCCAACGATAAGTCGAACTGCTGTGTCTCGAAGTCTTTCAAAATGGGCTTGGTTATCCCTCATCGACTGAATCATACATGATAAAATTTAGCACCCTTCTCTGTTATTTTGATATGGAACAATAGCCTACATCAACAGTCGTCCATAGCGTGACTGCAAGACCTGCTGCCTGTCTTAAGAACGGGACAGGTGCCACCATGGCGACATCTCGAAGCGCGTGCAAAAGAGGGCCCGAAGCCTTAAAGACAGCATCAGCGTTAGCCATCATCTTGTCCTTCTTGTTTTTCTTTTGATTCTCTGCAGGTACAACTTGTAAATGAGTCGATAGAGGAAGATCGAAAATCTGAGAAGATGTCAGATTATGCGACATTATAAGCCGGGAATGGGGAAGAAACTTGTGCAAAGCGCCCGAGTGATGTACCAGGTGGGAAGCAAAAAATATGTTGGGAAAGGGGTTGTAAATGGTTTAGATGTGCTTATATATATAATTTTTGGATGGCTGTTGCCCTTTGAAGTGCATTGCCTGCATTGTGTTCTATTATCAATGAAATCGTGCCGCAGGACACAGCCCCACACCATGCCGCAAATACTAGTAAAGCCGGTTCTTTACTGCAAAATCTGTCATTCCATTGTGGGTGAAGTTCGAGCACGTTGTATTATTGCAGCTGTGTACATATCCCAACTGAGGATGTTTTTTTGCAGAAGAGCAGAATAAGAACCCCAGAAAGCTCCGTACAGCCTGGACTGCCTAACCATGTATCGCCATCTCAGAACTTTAGTCGCTGCATTAAAGTGGAGTGTGCAAGAAGTCGAGAATTACGACAACAAGCAGAGCTTTCCAGATAAGATGCTGGCTGTCGTCCAAGCCAAGGTGGCCAGCGTTAACAACATGAGCAGACTGCAACAGCCCGTTGTCAGACTCACATTATTATCACTCTCAGGGTCATCCTCAAACACGTGATGCGTTTCCCGCACGGACCATCTTCGGCGTTCGCGGAAAGTATAAATACCTGAGGGCACCCATATTGATTCCTTAGAACATACTCAATCAGGATCTGTTTACAGAATCTGACCGAGTCTCGCATTTTTACAAATGCCGCATCCTTCATATCCACTCGATGACATTCGCGCTCTCTCGTTACACTGAGAACATGGCCATCCTCGCGATGGTCTCGAGGACGTTTGGTCAACCGCTTTGGCGCTCGCAAGAGCGCTGAGGTGCGCTTGACCAGCGAGCAGAGCGTCTGTCTGATGGATACCTTTTATCTTTTTGTTTTATGTATTTGTTTCTGGCAATTTATATTGGTTTTGTGTTAATTTCTGCGTGCGCTTGAGTGTATTCCTGAAAATTTTATCTTGTTTGAATCCGACGGCTCCAAACAACATGCAGTCTAAATTTGCTGTAATAAGTCTCCTGATTTGTGCTCCTTCTCCGTTCTTGACTAACATGTCTTCTACAGAATCCATTGTCCAGAGGATCAGTTTTCTGACTTCGCGGCGAGAGCAACTTCTGAACTCGTTGCGGGAGGTGGAGGATGAACTTGCAGTGCAACGAGCATGGCTGGCTCGCCGTGATAACGACCAGCTGCCAGTGTCTACCCTCCCTCATCATCTCCTCACCGACATACTCTTGCAACTTCACCTTCAGGAACTCAGTTTGAAGAAAGTGCCAGCCACACATAAACCTGGAATTGAGTTTGTTGCATCCCAGGTTTCCTTCAGGTGGCGAGAGGCCGTTCTTTCAACCCCGCTATTATGGCGGACAATCCGAATGCAAGTCAAACCACCAAGGCAGACCACTAGCTTCAACCACATAAATGCTCGACTCGCTAGGTCCCACCCTTGCCCACTGGACATTTTTCTGGATTTGCAGGTCTATAACGACGCGTTGGAGTCACAGATTTATCAGTCTCTCGCCACTCATTCAGACAGGTGGCGGAAACTTTCTCTAATTACCGAAATTCGTAATGAGAGTCAAGTCGACCTTGGTCCGATCGTCTCAGTATCAAACGCAACCAATCTGGAGCTGTTTTCATTTTCAGCGCGCAGCGTGACTGGACTTTCGAGTCTCCATCCCAGGCAAGGACTGGCGATGACTTTTGGAAGCGAGAAGCTCACCACTGTACGTTTGGGAGGCAAAATTACGCGTCACATTAGCCTTCCTTTCACGCATGTTACGACTCTTCATCTCGCTGGATGCCCTATTAGTCTTCTCCTCGACGCTCCACCTACGCTTCTACATCTGTCGTTGACGGATATGTTGGGCCTTGGGCAGCTCATGGATCCCGTTGTACTTCCAAATCTCCTATCCCTCCGCATCATCTCCAACTTCACTGCCAACGTCATCAACTGGCTCACCATGCCACGTCTGCTCTCTCTAACTCTTGATCAGCTCCCAAACTTTGACTGGGGGTTAGAACGAGTTCTGCCCACCGTCAAACACCTTGCCTTCAATAACTGCTCCACGTCCGCGTCTGTCATCTCTTCCCTCCTTGTACAGTTACCGTCTATTGAGACGTTGAGTGTCAATGGAGGACATATGGACCGTTTTCTTTCGGGTTTAGCAGCGACGGAGGACCGTGATGTTGCGCACCATTATAAAAACCTGCGCAAGTTGGCTTTATTCGACATTGAGAGGCGGGCGGTTGGGATCATTGCTGCTATCGTTTTCGTCAGGTGTTTTGCTCCAATCAGAGAGGAAGAAGGATCACAAGAGGGTGACGAGGATGAGGAGCGTATGGATGTGGATACGACAGTTGGAGGGGCTGTTGCTGTTAATAATGCCAGGGACCCAGCGCGGCCTAAACGATTGGAAGTATTGACAATTGATTCTCGGACGAAGAATGGGATTAGGTCTACGCCTGGGAGGCTGGATTGGTTGAAGGAGAGGTTGACGTTGGAGAGTGCGCAGTTCCCGGAGGTGTGGCCTCCGATGTCGATGGTGGATGTGGTGGGCAGCCAGGATCGGAGTGAGGGAGATGATGGGGAAGGAGGATGTTCTAGTGGTGATGATGATGCTGGGGTTGGACAGTATCCGTATCTCCATCCTTTGGAGAGGGCGACGTGGGATTCTGTGTGGATGGTTATTTAACCTTTCGTTGATGGTCGTTGGAAAATTGGGGGTCCGACTCCTG
Organism: Panaeolus cyanescens; assembly: GCA_002938355.1. Taxonomy (NCBI): domain Eukaryota; kingdom Fungi; phylum Basidiomycota; class Agaricomycetes; order Agaricales; genus Panaeolus; species Panaeolus cyanescens. The sequence continues at coordinate 21,199 of NHTK01001351.1, read as the reverse complement.
TTGTCGTTGTTGTCGACCATTTCTGTCACCTCCACCAAGGACGTTGTCGCTTTTGGCCACACTGGATGATCTGGCCTGATTCTTCCTGTTCTGACTTCATCTCGTCTTTTTTTTGGACAGTGATCGTCCCACTTCCGTGTTATGTCTTTGGTTTCTTCTCTTTTCGTACATTTCCGGTGCTTGGACACATATCATCTACACGTTCGTATAATATATTCCTTTTTTTCCGAAATTTGGGGGTGCTGTTGTACTTCCTTTTCCCGTCTCCTTGTCATCCATTTTCACATTTTCTGTCAACTGGACTAGAGATATTTAACCCAAGTTTTTCGTTGACTTTATCCCCTCTTTTCCTCGGACAGTACAGCCTTCATCATCATCGCATTTTCGGTCTTCGTTTTTGCATTCGTTTTCCCCCATTGTTGACGTTGGACACTTGTCATCTACATGTTCATATAATGTATTTCATTTTTTCCACAAAACTGTTATCTTCATTTCCTTTATTCTCTTCGTATTGCTCACCCTACGCCGCGTAATCAGGATCAAGGTATATGGGTTTCTAGGAACTCGGCCTGCAGGACCTTCTCTGCCGCTAAATTCCCATCTCCAGCCTATAGTGAGTCACCCTTCTGCGATCGTAAAATGACTTTGACCCAAACCTTTGCTTCACAGGAATTGCGTCACTCTCCCACTGATAAACTCGATGATTCATACTGTCACCAGAAACGACTCTTTGACTCGTCTGTCGGATTCTCTTCGGCGTATTGTTTCTGACCCTAGGAAAACGTGGATAGAATACCAAGCAACCATAGTATGTACGCCAAGTTTTCTCCTTGTTATATGTTAAAGGACGGAATCTGATCGTATTGACCACAGGTTGGTATTTGGCTACGTTTATTGTGTTTTAACAACACTTTGATCCTTGGAAGGGTATGTTTAAAGTGACCAACAACCATGTCGACATAGCCCAAGATGAGAATGCAGACTCTGTCAGTTGGGGCGTGGGGCTGTCTAACTGACACAAGGAATTCAGGTACGACGACCTCCTTGAATATTTTCAACCAGGAACGAGCAACTCACCAACCCATAGCACTTTTCAAGTCAGTTGTAACAAGCTCAATGACTCGTCACTCTTTCGAGCACCTGGTTGGAATTCAGGGTCAGCATCACATATAAACTCCAGTTAATTCAAGCGGTAATCAGTGGGGCTTCCAACTCCCTTTTCTCTCTCGACAGCTAACATGAAATTCGCAGAATCCCAATCAATGCACGGCGGGTGCTCACTCCCCGTTGAAATTATTATCCGCATTTTCAACGAGCTCAAAGGTTCGAACATGAAAGAATACAACAAGAAGATGCAAGCTTGTCGTCAAGTCTGCAAGCTATTCGACGAGATCATCCTCACCATGTTCTTCAAGAAGGGCGTCGATCTCGGGTACCGCTGCCAATCGCCTCCGTGCGGAAACGTCAACCGAGACGCGGTTTTGAACGCTTTGAACCGGTATCCTCGTCTGGCCAAGGATATTCGGCATATTTTCTTTAGGTCGCCCGATTTACATGACGCAAATTCCCAGCGGGAGTGCTATAGGCTCAATCATAAACCGTGTGGGACCATTGAAGCGTGGCAAGACAACTCCCCTCTTCTTCATTTGCCCAACGTCAACACGATCACAGTGGAAACGTCCTTTCTTTACAAAGGAATCGAATACAGTGGACCTGGGCCAATCTCTACTGGTCTTCGCGCTCTTTTACGGCACTACCTTCCTGCAGGAACTCTCACTACCCTCTCCATTTCCAATGTCAACGACATCCCTATTCCAGACGTCATTTCTTCATCCTCACTTGTTAGCCTATCGTTCCTCGACTGCACGTTTTTGGATTTCGCAGATGGACCACCTCAGTCCCCGATGGCGGACAACCTGACCAGCCTCTCCGTCCGCCGTACCCGTGATGCCATCTCTTTCCCAAGGGCTGCACTGACGTTCATGCCAAAGATCGAGGTAGTAGAGATTAGAAGCGTCCCTGACACCCTGCTTGAATTTCCGATGGCTCACGAATTTAATTTTGGGCCTGCTGTGCCCTTGACTCCCCCGCATGTCTTCCATCATCTCTTGGAGATAAAGGCGGACAACATCAACGATTGGGGCATATTTTGCCCGGTCGTAGAAGACCAGGATGCCTACGTGTCACCTTTCCCCCAGCTGAAGAAGATGTCGCTCTGTGTCATGATGGGTGAGCATGCCCAAGCAAATATACGTTTCTTGAAGCACGTCAAATCGCTCAAGGAATTGTTCTTGTACAAGCGTACGTACTACTTTCTTTTTTCAATGATCAGCAAACTAATGTGATGCCTACGTTAATATTGCAGTCGCTATAGACGAATCGGGTTCTTACTCTACAGACCTCCTGCTATCAGCCCACTTGGCTCCATACGCGAAGACGCTGGAAGTACTCTCCCTTGACTGGGTTAATAATTATAATTTCGAAGCATCAAGCTTTGGATATCCCCTCAACGAGATAAACCTTGGTCTTGAACGCATCGCTGGGGACAATGTTCTCGAATCTCTCAATCTCTCGATGGGTATCCGCATCCCTTGCGTAAAGGCACCCTATAGGCCAGATCTCACTCACCTTTCGCGCCTCACCGAAATTCTTTGCCTGCCAGGATCATTCAAAAATCTCAAACGTGTTACTCTGCATGCAGAGGTTTTTGTACACGAGGACAGATTCAGCGGGGACGAGAAGACTACAGAGATGCTCAAATTGGCATTGGAACCGGCACTCTTGCGCTTGAACGCTTCCGACTCTATTGATTTTTCCTTTACCGCAACCTTTGAAGCTGATTCTTGTAACTCGACCTGCGAATACACTGATGAGGAAGAGGAAGACAACCAGGATGAAGACGAAGATGAAGAGGGAGACGATTAGGAGCACAAGGTATTGACCATTATAACATTGTTCCTTTTTCGATGTGGGACGTTTGTTATTTCCTTGATAATACAATGCATTTCTTTTATGTGACTTCTTTTGTCCTGAGCGCACATCTTTTTTCCCCCTTCCTCTCTCTTGTTTTATTACCGACACAGGCAGTCCCATTAATCCCAATCTCATTGCTGACACCTTCCATATACACAGCAATATTCTTTTCCCGTTTATGTTTGTGAGTCATCCTCCCGTGCTCTGAAAAAGAAAAGACCTTGATAAAGCTGTTTGTTGCTTCACAGCTTCGCCCTACCGATGGACTCTACAGGCTGTTACCGAAAGTTACTTCTTGACTCATTTCAGTCCCGGCACAACTGGTTGGTGAGCGTGGTTGCGCCCACTGGCATCTAAACTTGTCACAAAAAAAGACGACTGCGCACTGCCTGCATTCCTTTTTTTGATTTATTATACTTTTCACTGCAACCAGTCACTCAAACAAGGCCTGAAACTCAGGGTCAACCAGTATATAAACACTTGAAGGTGATTTCAAGATCAACCATCCTTTCTTTCAACACCTGACATGGAAGGCACAGGAACTCATGGTCAATACGTCCACAACAGGAGCTCTCTCCCCGTTGAGCTCCTTGTCTATATTTTTGACGAATTCCAAAGTCCATACCACAATAATATCAGCCCAGAGTTACAAGCCTGTCGCCAAGCCTGCAAGCAATTCGACGAAATCATTTTATCAATGTGCTTCAAGAAAGGCGTCGACGTTGGGTACAGGTGGTGGTCACCACCACTGGCACGCAGAAGCATCACCCACGACACTATTGTAAATGCTCTCAACCGGTACCCACTTCTGGCCAGCGACATTCGAAATTTGTTCTATCTGGATTCCTGTTCTGCCATTGCCAAACAACGGTGCCATTTTCCTCAGGCTGGTTCTGAAATCCATGACGCAGTACTGTATGACGAATTGAAACTCGACTCCCCACTGCTTCGTCTATCCAACGTACACACGATAACAGTCGATATATCATTTTTGGGGCAATCTTTGGGTTACAATGAAGATTCCGAGATTTCTGTCGGTCTTCGCTCCCTTTTGGGGCATTATCTTCGGGCAGGGACGCTTACAACACTCTTTATTTCCTCAGTTTCGGACATTCCCATTATGACTATTATTGAATCCCCATCGCTTGTGACCTTGTCGTTTTTCCAATGCACCTTTTCAGAGCAAGATATCGCCTGCAAATCAGCTCCATCCCCGGCTGTATGCAAATTGAAGCACCTCTCCTTCCATTTCTGTGAACAAGACGACGAGCCCGACGAGCCTTTCCCGATCGCTGTATTGACCTACATGCTAGATGTCGAGAATGTGGAGATTATCAAAACAACCAGCCCTAGACAGCCACGGGGCCTCCCAACCACGTCCAAATTTGAACCTGTGGTGCCCTTCAGCTCTTCATACACCTTCCAGCATCTCTCAGAGATGAAGGTAACGAACTTGAACGACTGGCGCGCTTTCTGCCCATCCGCGGAAGACGATGACAACTGTGCACCGCTCTTCCCAAAGCTTACGAAATTGTCGTGTGCTGTCATGAACAACAGACAAGCTCAAGCAAATTTGCGCGTTTTAAAATACGTCAACTCACTCTCGGAGCTGAGCTTGTTGAACAGTGCGTGATAATTCGACGCTTTTTTTATGAAAATTTCTAACCTGGCGCTTACCATGACTTGCAGTTGCCAAAGGAATCTCTGGCTTCAGTTCAACTGATATCGGAGAACTCCTTTTATCGGCCCACATGACCCCATATATCAAGACGCTCAAAGTACTCTCACTCGACTGGGCTGTTACTTTTCGTGGGCATGATGCCGCAAGCTATGAATTCCCACTAAACCAGATAAGTTCTGCGCTTGAAAGCATCACACGCGACAATATTCTGGAATCCATCAACCTCTCAATGACCATCTATATGCATTGTGAGGATGGTCCTCCCTTTATTCCCAACCTCACGGGCTATTTTTCGCACTTCACCGATATTCTTTGCCTACCAAGGTCGTTCAGATGCTTGAGACAGGTGTCCCTGAAAATACATTTTGTAGTACACAATGACATGTTTGGTGGGGAAAAGCGGACTGAAAAGATGTTGAAGCGCATGTTGGAGTCAGCGCTCTTGCGTCGCCTACGAGCCTCCCGAACCCCCGAGTTCTCCATGGAGGGGACATATGAGCTCGGCCGATGTCACGAGGCATGCTTTGAGTACTACAGACAGAACGGGTGACTGAGGGCGATGATGGCGATGGAGAGCAACAGGAAGTCCGGGCTGACCCCGGCCATGACCACGACGTACAAGTAAGAGCAACCATTTTTGCGCAAACCGACGTTGTTATTGATTATAACCGTAACAAAGCATTCAAGTACAGTATTATCCATTATCCATAAAAATATTAATTAACTGTTGACAAACTGCAAGCATCCCGAAAAAA
>NHTK01001351.1:0-15571 GCA_002938355.1 Panaeolus cyanescens | reverse complement strand
CTCAAAAAAAAAAAAAAAAAATCATGAAAATGCAGGGGCCATGAAGGTCGTCGAAAAAAAAAACGCTGCCCGCCAAGTTTGCAAGACTACTTGTGTCGTCGTGTCTTCTTTGATCTGCGATCTATGAAAACAATCAAAGGTTCAATGCGTCGTAAGGTGACAAGACGTTGAAAAAACCTACCATTCTCGTCTTGCTCTATCACAATTTCAGTACGATTAAAAATATTCCTGGTGACCCCATATTCGTTGAAAGAGTCAGATATGACCAGCCCAGGATAAAAGGCTTGGGAAGGAAGCGGGAAACTTTGAGCATGTTGAGGGCGAAATTGGTACTTGTTAGGAGATGAGGCACGTGGAGGAGGCAATGATGAGTATCCCCCTGCTTTGTGGCCAGTGGCGAACATCGAGGAATCGGCGTCTTGGCCAGACGACTCAGATGAATAGTCCTGCTCGTCCATTTCATTGGGCTCCTCGTAAATCTTGGTGTTCCGCTTCTGGCGGCTCGGGCCTGCCATGTCGCTGTTTTGGCGACGGCTGATTGAAGGTCGCTTGTCATTGGACTTGGAAGTGGCAATGCTCGATCTGCGCTCTGAGGTAGAGCCCCTGTGATTGTTGCTGGCCTTGACTTCACTGGTCATTCGAGAAGGTGCTTTTCCCTTGGCGGATCCACGGCTTGGTACCTGATCGTGATTGGCGTCGTCGATGTCCGAATCATCAAAGCTAGAGGGAGAAGCCCCTCGAATTTGGGTGTAGTCAACGGCCAGTCTGGAAGACTGTGAAAATTCCTCGTGCGTTCCACTTGCATGCTTCAGGTTGGTGTTTCTCCTTCTCGAGGAAGAGGAGACAGGCTTGGAATGAACGTCGTCAGAACTTTCGTCGTCAGTCAATTGGAGAGGTTTCGTCTTCGGCATCCCGTGGGCTGCTGCCAGTGGATCTGAGCAGCTCGTCTTCTTGGATGTCGGTGCCTCGCGCTCGGCAATAGATATACATCTGCAGAGGGCGGCGCGTATGATGTCCGTCCTGGAAAACTAGGCACAGACAATGATAAGAGGCGCAAGTTTGGGAGGAAAGAATCGTCACAAATGTTTACCTTGAGCTGAGGGAATATGCCCTCCAGCGCACCATCCCACACCACAAAATTTGCATGGCTACGACCTGCATACTCGTGTTCCCCTAATGCTGTTGTCTTCGATAAGATTTGAAGTAGATGGCTATGTGGATATATTAGCCAAAGGGTCGTCACGGAATCATCATCTCGAGCTCGTACCGTTCCATCTGGTTGAAGAGTGACTGGTACTTGTGTATGTTGTTAATTGCTTTCTGTTCGCTCAAAAAACGCTGGGCAATGTATCCTATCAAAATAGTTGCCTTCTTGACAAGCTCTTCCCAGTACCGAGGCAGACGTTCTCCATCTTCCCTGTGTGTCCAATGCTGAAAAGAAATGCAGATATCAGCAGCGAGACGACTTAGAAATTGATGTTGCTCACTTCCAAGGCATTGTATATGTCGCCAGCCACCTTTGCAAGTGGGTGCAACGTTGGGACAAGCCTGACTATTGACTCCTGGACAAGAACGTCCACATATTCCTCTTTGAGCTTCCTATTTTCACAACACGTGTACATGTCAGGTGAAAGGAATGAGTAGCAGCGCATGACCAGTACCTTTGGACCCCATGTGCGCCTCCAAGCAACCCATACAGCCGTTCCATCTGATGCAGAGACTATCAGTAAGGATAAGAACAGGACCGTCAGATAGAAAATACCAGTGCGCCCTGGTCAGCAATCGTAGAGGAGGTCATGCTGGATGGATACCGGATTTAGGTCGAGTGTCAACGAAATTTAAGGTGTGCAAGGAGTCAAGGAAGGTGAAGCTGGACGAGTCATACTTCTGCGACCCCTTCATCTTTATATAGTCGGGAATATTCCGGCGACATTAAAAAAAATGTCTTTCTTAACCCAAAATGGCTACAACAGGCGCCTAAAAACGAAAGGCTATGCAGCTGCGGCGTGAGTCCGTAGAAATTGTGGGTAAGAACTTCAATTGATTCAATGATTGCGGTTGACATTGATGGCACATGAGGCCTTGAGGTAGGCATGAACCACGTTTTTTACTTGAATAGCTGTAAATTTGACCACATGTTTCATTTCCGGTAGGTAAACGGATGCTTTGTAAAGGCTACTACTTGGTAGCCACACCTGAAAGGCTAAATTGAGCTGGAAGAGTGAGAGGTTCGTGTACTTAATCCAAAATTAAGAGATATCCTTGAGATATCCTGGCATAAATCAGGTTGAACGAACGGCTTACCGAGGGGTTAGACTCGGAGATTGTCATCGGCCAACTGGAAGTTAAAAGTGGTTCAGAAATACAATGGACAACCAATCATTGATGCCATAACTAATATGTTTGCATGTGTCGATGATAGGAAAAAAATTTGTTCAGAGGCTTTGACGCCGGTGAACGCTGAAAGGTTTTGCGAAGGGAAATTGGAGTTCAACCAGAGTTCAACTCAAGTTCAACTAGTTCGACGTTCAACGTCCTTCAGGCGCCGGAGAATTCGGCCTCGGCGTTACCGCATCACTCCGGATCCGCTGTGACATCCGAATAATACCGAAGGCATTCGTGTCTTAAGCTGAAGATTGTTTGTGGATGAACTTTGTAATTGCAATGTAACGCAGGTTATTGGCAAGAAATACTGATAGCTATACACAAATACACCAAAGCAAACTATTGAGTCCTCGAGCGCTTGAAATCAGTGAACGTTTGTGAGTATGTCATTCGAATGCGATTCAGCTAACGCCGCCGAGACTCCTTCTCCAACCTCGCCTTCAAGCGTTGCATCTTTTGAATCACTTTAATGTCGACATGCTCCTCGACTTGTACATTCTCCACATTATAGCAGTTATGATTGATTTCATAATGCTCAGCCCGGTTCAAGTGATAGTCCCCATAAATTCGCTTGTGGGTACCCATGTTTCGAGGCGAGACACGCTCTCCGTCTACGGTGACCGAATGCTGTGTCCGCTTTGATGTATAAGATGGCAGGTGTTGTCCGGAACCAGCTGCAGCAGCTGCTTGGATGATTCTCCGAGTATTGTCGATGAAATCTTGCGGGGAATGAGGATTGAAACCGTTCAATCGTAGATCCTCGATGTGAGAAACTGAAAGAAAAAGGATTTAGTAAATAACGCAAGCATCGTGAATTAAATTTTCATGATAAAAATTGCTTACCGAAAGCAGGCGTTTGATTGAGTGATGCACCAGCCGTCCTTTTATAAGATCCGGACGGACGTCGAGGATGATCCACATCAGAATCATCATCCGAATCGTCAGAGTCCTCAGAATCTGTGTCCGTCTCGTCATATGAGTAATCTTTGCTTTCAGCTCCAGAAGACTCGCAGGAATAGAACTTGTCATCGTCACTGGACTCCATCTCTTCTATTTTACTGGATGAGGCTTCCGTTGGGGGTTTCGGGAGGTCAGATACCGCCCCGGCTGCAACTAACGCGTAGGCTGCCTCTACATCAAACTGATTCGTATCAACGGCCACCAGTTCATCCAGAGTCTTGGCTTTGGGTGGCTTTATTGCGCGTTCATTTCTCCGGCTTCCAAGCCTGTGAGATGTACGCTCGGAATTACGAGTTCGATCGTGCCGCTTTTTTCCTTTGTCGACTGTACAAATATTTCATGATGAAGTGGAGTTGGTTCAAACGGTATGCGCTTACCAATGACGTTTGTTGTTACATGGCTTGAATACTTGACATTACGGATGTTTCCTACGTTGTTTTGGTAGACCACGGTTTTCGTAGTGTTTTCGATCATGGATCCAAAAACCTCCGTAATATTCATTGGGCCATGGAAGTTGACCCTGCTACTCATGATGAGGATGTTAGAGCAAGTAGAAAAAAAAGTGATAAAACGAAGAGGAAAGAGATTGTACTGTCCTAAAATCGACAATGGCCGGCTCTTGTATTTTGTATTCTTTCCCCCATTCGTGATAATGCCATGACAGCATGTAGTGCCAGTGTATTAGTGCACGAACACAGCATCGCAGGGCAACCTGTGGCTTTTAATGTGAAATGCTGTGTACATGTGAAAACAACACGACATTGAATAAAAATAATGCATGTGCAGTGTACTTGAGTGCTTTGTATTATCGATCGATTGTGGGCGCTAGGAAATGACACGGAAGCTATGTAAGAACCCGGGGCTGTGTCAGCTGACAGTGGAACCCATTCATGAGTACCCTCATCCTTTTAACTTAACTCATTTATAGCCGTCATGGCATGCAGACACTGCCTGAACCCACGTTCGATTTCCGAAATTTCCGCACATAATAGACAAAATCATATTCCGATACAAAGAAAATCGAAGCAACCCGAACGAGTGGAATCAAATCGTACGAAGGATCGAGTACAGGGGAAAGGTGAGTCGCCTCATAAGCTATCAGAGTGCGAATTTGTATCCATCGTACACTGTTGTCTACATTGTCTCCTAGTGCTAGTCCCGCTCCGTGTGCTGCGTATACACGGTTTCTATCCTTGTGTGTTGGTTGAAGCTAACATTCTTCACATTATACGAGCGCTCGTTAATCTCGTGATGTTCGTCCCTAGTCTCCTCATATGTACCATTGATTTTCTTCGATCGTATGTTGGGATTGATATAATTGCCGTTGACCCGCATGGTATGGCGCGTCGTTTCAGCAGAGTAGGCTCGAAGATGTTGCCCTTCCCCAGCCTCGCTTGCTGCTTTGATAGCGTTTTTGGCGTTATCAAAAAACATACTGTTGTGATCGTCCGTTACGAATTCCTTATGTTGGTGTTCTATATCGCCGAAGTTCTGGAGATACTTGACTATGGGAAGGAATTGTTAAAATAAGGGGTGACTTCAGATTGTGATCCAAAGTAAATCCACTTACTATGAGGAACATCTTCAGGTCTTGACTCTTGGCGGGGTGCAGACGAGCTCGAGCTGGATGGGCCTGAGGAACCACGTCGCGACGATTTCGATTTCTTGCCATTAGAAACCTGTAGCTTTCCCGCCTCGATCAAATCGGCCAACGTATTTGGATCGACCGTGCCCAACAAATCGAACGCAGTTGTTTCAGAAGGACCCCCCGCAATCGCGAGCTCCAGATTCGTGTTAGAGACGCTCTGTTCATCGTTCTGGTCTTCATCGATGACTTGAAATTCAGACGATCAATTAGTGGACTGCTTCAGTGATGAAGGCGCGGTGGAAATGTACTAACTGAGCTGCTCCGTCTGGATGATATCTTCGGTGACGTGAACTTCTTCCATGTTTCCTACGTTGATGCGGCGAACGATGTTCTGGTTTACGGTACTGATATAGGTACCGTTAATCTCTGTATAGTTGACATTATTGACCGTGATTCTGGACATGATGCAGTCGATGAGGGGGAAAGCTCAGAAGGACATAGCATCTATCCTACCTTATACCTTAATTATAGTTCCAGGGTACTTTCCCATGCAAAATAGTATGGATGAAAAGATAACAATGACACACATAGCCTCATGCAACAGTTGACATATCTGATTTGTCGTCAATTCCATCGATTGTGTTTCGATCGACCAGACCTGAATGAATCGAAGCGTTGCTCTCGGATGAGCGAACAGCTCACTGGTTCCTCCTAAAGTTGAGATCATACATGGTCTTCTGATGCGTATGCTCTCCGAGTCATCAAGATTGCGCTCGAGACACAAAGACACGTATGTATTTCTAATTTGCTGCAATGGTGATCACTACAGCGCTGTCAGAAAATTGCACAGTATTATAGCCGGAAATCGATGGCCTGATGAGCACCTCTCCACCATCTTCCCTGCCTGTATGTTCTATTGACAGGAGTCAAACCATCTTGAAATCTCCAGTTGGGCCAGTCCATTCTGAATGGCAATGAATAAGCTCAGAGTAACGAAGCAGAGTTAATAAGTGAAACTAATCGACTTACTCCCTTCATCAGTAAACCGCTTTATAGCTGTACATAGGTCGTATGTCTTGTCCTTTTCAATGTTATCGTGCAGAATTTTCATGAAATATTTGTCACAGGCGTATGCCTCAGGTGTCGTGTTTTTCTTGAGATCCGATTCAGCAAAGTCGTGGGCCATAGTCTGGAGGACATATTTCGTTTGTTCCGCGCGTATGAGGAAGTTGTGGGTTGACGTCATTATGAAATGTCTATGAGGAAGGAATCAGCGGCTGGCGAATTGTGAAAGAGAAACCTGGAAATTCAGGCCGCTGGAAATTGCATTGAGCTTACCCTGTGAAGAACCTAACTTCGACTGGGTACGTTTTGCCAGTAACAGTGTCCTCGACAATAATATCATATTTTTCTATCCTTTCTTCGTGATCTACCTCCTGCGTCAGGAGGGAATCTATTTGCTCGCCGTGATGCTTGGCTGCGATCCAGAAAAAGGTCAATCACGGATCAGCCTCAAGATGAAAAAAGCAGCGTACTTCTGTATACCAAAAGGGATTCCCATTGTTACAACGTTAGCGATCGTCAAACACCATCCTGAACTCACGCAGTTACGAGATGGACTTTGGGGTTATTTGCGGGGTCTGGTACCCACTTGACTGGTAGGAATATATGTGAGTAAAATGCTGCACCCCATGATCTGCCTAGCTGGCGTGTAAAAGGACGAACTTTGCAACGAATATATGTCGAAGAAGAATTTGATCTCGCCGTTGGACAGAGTTTTGCAGAACTTATGCATAAGACAAATATCAGCACCGGTATATTTCTCCAGTCGACGAGTATATCTAAACTGAGAAGATAGCATCGACTCAGAAGTTGTCCAAAGGCATTGAGATAAACGAAAGACATACAAATTCAAATGCATTCATCGAAGTTATGGCCTCCATTAGGATTTTATCCATGGAGGGGTATTGGGGTGTTCCTATGGTTTGATATCCAGAGCTCTGCAAAAAAAATGATTTACGATAGGTTAATTTCATACAAGCCTGCAAGGCAAAGGGAACATATACCACTCCCTGGTAATTCTTCACGCCATAACAAAACTTGTCGGTTCCAGAATCTTCGTCGGCTACTTGCCCCTGAGATGCCTTCTGAAGGACGTAGTTGCTTCCAGCTGTGATCGCGGCAAGGGTGATATCCGTCCTCTTGAATGCCTGGATCGGGATCTTCAGAACTTGCTTCGAGGCATTCGTTGCAAGCGGGGTCTTCAGAACAGACTTCAAGGCTTGCATTGCAAGGGGCGTTGTTCAATAGGGATACCTAAGCCGTATGGAAGGTTGGTGTGCAAGGGGCTCTATAATAACGCTGCTTTTATACCCTGGACCCACATTGAATGTCAAATAAAACATAGAAATGACCCAGAGAACAATCGTCTGGTGACATTCCAAAATTCACAGAAACTGAAGGCATGCTTGCATCTGACGGCTGAATATTGAATACTGAATGATCAATCAGGCATCAAGTATGAAATCATGAATTACTCACAAGGGATAATGGCCAGCAGGAGGATACAGTCATCCACCAAGTCGTATGTTGTTCTGTGCGTCTAATCGTCCATTTCGGGCTGTTGGTAAGGCACAAAGCAGAAGCAGTGAGAAAGTTCTGGAGTTTTGAAAGGAGTCTTTGAATATTTGAGACGAGAGCTCTGTCAAATATCGTGCAAGGGGTCAAGGGGGATGAGCAACAGATAGTTCTTCTCATGTTCAACACGAACAATAGTGCAATCTATAAGCCAAAATGCGAGTGAGTATTCCGAGTCGTACTATGATCATTGCAGGGGTATGTAGAGGCAACACGACAGCAAAAACAAAAAAGCAAGAGTAAAGAAAATATACCAAAGAGAAGCGATATGACGAAGACGCGATATCTGAAGTTGATGTGAACGAATTTGGAGGAGGTTGGCGAAATGTGGGATGTGGATAGGCAGGTGTGTTGACGGCTATGGGTACATGAGTATAAAGAACAGAAAAAAAAAATAGATCCAAGTGGATGGTGCGGTGCAAAAAAAGCAATAAAAATGCGCGAGGTGGGCGAAAAGGAGGACGAAAAAGTGGAAAAAGTAGCAATGTTATCGGAACGAGGTAATGTTTACATTCGCAGATGAAGGTGCGGTCCTATCAGCCCCAGAAGGGGAGGGCGAAATTCGTAGGTTGGCCGTATCTTTGCGCTTAGACCTGGTACGGTCTTTATCCCGATCCCTGTCCCTGTCCCTCTCTATATGAACTGAATCATCCGTATCTTTCCTCCTCGAATCTTTCCGAGTCGCCCTCTCCCTCTCCCTATCTCTCTCTCTATCCCTCTCACTCCTCTCCCCCCTCTCCCTCTCCCCATCCCCCCTCTCCCGCCTCTCACTCCTCTTCCTATCCAACTCCTTCTGATACTTCCTCGCCAACTTCCTCGCATGCGCCTGATCCTCCTCCTGCAGCTCCTTCTGAATCGCAGCATGCAACGCAGCAGCCAACTTCTCATCCTCCTCAGGATCATGAATACTCGGCGGATTCCCCATCCCCATCCCCACTCCCACCCCAAGTCCATGCCCATGTCCATGTCCGTTAATATTAAGAGGCGCAATCTGCAAAGGCGGCAACACAGAGGGCTGCAATGCCTGCGAATGCGGCGGATGCAGAGGCGGTTGACTCGAACTTGAAGCCGAGGCCGAGGCTTGAATCGCATTAACATGACCATTACCCCCCGACGTCGACGTCGATGACCCGCCTACGAATGCAGGTGCATGATAATGCGGTTGTGGTGAATGAGATGCCGAGTGTGAATGTGAATGCGAGGGTTGTTGTTGCGCGTACCCACCCCCACCACCACTAGCTGCATTAACCACCCCTTCAGCATCTTTAACACTGAGCTGCACGCTCGAATTCGCACTATGCGTTTGACTACCATGACTCCGCGGGCCTCTGACATTCCCACTTCCACTTGCGCCTGTATTCGAGCTCGAATTCGCATTGGCGTTGGCGTTGGTATTGGCCCCTCCAACGAAAGCAGGCGACGCAGATCGTAAATCAATACGACTCTCTCTATCCCTCTCCCTCTCTTCATCTCCCGCATCATAAACATCCCAATACCCCGCTGGCGACGCCTGCCCTTGATTCTGCACATATTGCTGAGACGACGGGTACCCCTGGCTTTGCGAATACGATTGAGACGCAGACGCAGACGGTGCATAAGCCTGAGCATTCTGCGCATGTCCCTGATTTTGACCGTGGCTAGAAGACGCCCCATGCCCATGCCCCGAGCTCTCCTCCGCCAACCTCTCCCACTCCATCTCCTGCCTCCTAAACCGTTCCCTCTCCAACTTCTTCGCCAACTTCTCCTCTTCAATCTTCTTCCTCCGCCTCTGTTCCTCCACATACGGGTCATACGCCTGAACAGTTGGCGTGGGTGGGTACGATGATGAGGTGGATGTGGAGGATGAGATAGTAGAAGGTGCGAGTGAGGACGACGAATTGGAGGTGGTGAATGAAGATGATGAATTGGAGGTGGCGAATGATGACGATGATGTAGATGCTGAAGTTGAAGTTGACAATGATGTGGACGTTGACAAAGCAGGTGGGTTCACGGAAAGCGTAGCCCCATACCCCGCCTGCCCCTGCGCCTGCCCTTGTCCTTGAACCTGTCCCTGTCCTTGAGCCTGCGCCTGCGCCATCCTCCCAAACCCACTCAACGGCGACGGCTCAACAAGCTGAATCACAGGAGGCGTAGGCAACGCACGATCTCGCGTCATATTATTATAATGCAACGGATGATTGGCGCTCAACAACACCTCTTGTGCTGTACCCAAAGGAGTACCCAGTCCCGCTCCAGTGTTCATTGGTGTATTCACTCCCCCACCCATTGGCGTATTCATTACCGCACCCATTGGTGTATTCATTACCGCACCCATCGGCGTATTCATCCCCGCACCCATCGGCGTGCCCAGTCCCACTCCCGTATTCACTCCCCCACCCATCCCCAGACCCGAGGGCACAGCAGTCCCCATCGACGTCTGCAACGGCGCCGATATCTGCAAATGCGGATTCGCAGCTACCCCTCCTGGCTGTATCGTAATATTCAAATTCTCAAACGAGCGTTTACTAGGCGTGCCACTACCCATCCCTGCCGATGGCTGAATCGAACCCGCATTTGAAGCACCGTTAGACGTAGAATTGGTGAAATTGTCGTGTAAAACTTTAATAGTCAAGCTCTTCGCAGCGTTGAATATCTTGCCTACGGATTTATGTGGTACCGACAATGGAGCTGTAGATTGCGGGATAGGCGCTACAGTCGTCGTCATAGCCGTCGTAGCTGCACTCATGTTATTCGCGTTCGTATTAGTATTAGTATGAGGCGGATGCGGATTGGGCAACGGCGGATGCGGATGCGGATTCGGCAATTGTTGCTGTAAAGGCGACGGCTGGCGTGGTACGAGGGGGCCAATCTGCGATAATGGAATCTGGCCTAACGCGCCTGGTGGAGGAGGAGGCGGCGGTGGAGGCGTGTTACGCTCGAATGAAGGACGGTTGGGTGTGAGAGGTTGTTGGGGTTGTTGGTACTGCTGCTGTGGCTGTTGTTGTTGATATTGCTGCTGCTGTTGTTGTTGATGTTGCTGGTGAACCTGATACTGCTGCTGCTGCTGCAAATACTGCATCTGCACAGCCGTAGCAGGCGTCATCCCAGCAGAATTCGGAACAGGGTTATCAAACGACGGCCTATTAGGCGTAAAGGTCGGGGTACCCGTCCCATGCCCATGACCACTCCCGTGTCCACTATTACTCCCCAAAGACGCATCCCGCGAATGCGTGCCCCGCAAAGACAACGGCGGGGGCGGGGGAGGCGTTGAGGGAATACCATACCCTTGATTCATGGTAAGTGAAGGGTACGCAACGCTAGCGCGTATTGCTTGTATCCTCTTGAGACGTCGTGCTTCTACGCCTTCTTCATCGATTTTTAAAAGTTTCTCGTCGATGACTTGTTGTAGGATGTCGTGCATTGTGGAGTTGGGCTCTGAGGTGACCTGAGGAGGGGTTAGTGAGTTTGATTATGTGTAAAAGAAAAGCATTAGTGTGAGTGGAGAGATAGATTATGGTAGGGGGGTTGAGAGGAAACAGAGCGTTGAGTTGGAGGAGAGATGAGGAGAGGGAAGGTTGTTGGATAGGGTGGGTAGATGATGACTTGGGGACAGGGGAAAAATTCGCAGCGAATTTAAAAAATAATGCAAAGCAGCATGGTATGTTGGGTGACCTTTTTAGGAGGTTTTTAAGGGAGTATAAGGAACGAATGCGGGGGAATAAGAGATTAAAGTTTGGAGGGGTAGAAATGCTGTCGTCACGTGATCTACTGTAGGGGACGAATAGGGATTTCAAAACAAAACGTGGCGAAAAAAAGGAGAGAATAGGATATGAAGGGAGCGAGAGGAGTGAAGTGAAGTGCTTACGCCGTAGACCCGGGGCCATTTACTGATAGCATCGATATAATCATGCGCTTTACTCTCGTCTTCGTTGTGTTTCCAGACTCGTTGATAGAGTTTGCGCGATGTTCGTTTCTTTACAAAGACACAGATTTGTTCCAGTAGTCTATAATTTCAATATTATAAATGTGAGAAGGACGGAAAGATGAAATCAATGAGTGCATTCTGAATTAGGAGTGGTAATATGAAGTGTAAACAGACCTTGTCATTTCCACCACACTGACTCTATGACGATCCGACAAGACACCTTCTTGGTCTAGAATCTTTAGAGTCTGGTTTATAACCACATAAACGAGAGCACACGAATCAAGCGCGAGCGACACCAAATCTTCATCGATCTCGCCTTCAGTTATATCCTAAACCATCAGCGTCAAAACGTCAACGTCAAAATAACCACAAAAAAAGGGCGTCTGAATGATGAAACGTACCTGAATAACGCCCAATATCTCCAAAGCCATGCGCGCAGGCGGGTCAAGGTGGAACAGCTCCTCATCACTCTGCAGCGTCTGCAAAGCGTTCAGCACCGATTTGGAGGTTTCGACTCTATTCGACGTGGCAAGCCGCCCTGCTGTGGGCTTTGCCCTGATGCTGGCATTACTTCCAGATGTGTTGGTAGTCGTAGCTGCGAGGTTCAGGTTGGCTTGAGCCTGTGGTTGGGCGTTTCCGGGGGTGCGCTTGAGATTTAAAGCATCCATCTATGGTTATGTATGGGACACACTTCGTCCCCGTTGTAGTTTGGAATGGCGAGACCGCGCGAGGTGCTGGATGATCGTGGTGGTGGCGATGATGTTGATCGTATTGGATTTCCGGTCCAGTATGAGTGTAGACGTTGAGGATGCCACGATGGAAAAGAGTTGGAATAAGAGAGTCTTGAATTAGTGATAATTGAATGAGGATGGGATTATTGTATTGTAAAATAGAATGAGCTGGCAATGAAGAAAGAAGAAGTGATTATTGACAATAGCCTTTGGTTGGCAATGATTAGCCAAACGGAGGTTAATCAGTGACCAGGAATGGAAGGTAAGTTGTTGATTACAGGTGGTTGGCTTTTAGAAAACGAGCATGTGTGGAGAAGAAAGAAACGAAAAAATGAAGATTCTCTGGTGCGTCATGACGAAGACATTCAGACCTGACATCAGACAGCGGGTTTGGTTGACATCAACTGTCCCTGGACATAGCCTCTGAGCTCATTACCCCCGCATCGCCCGTCGTCATCTGTCCTGATGTCTGATGAAAATGTTCTTATTCACAAATAAAATATATAAATATACTTCAAAATCCGATAAATAAACCACAAGTTATATTTGAACTTCACAGACTATACTGTTCTTGACGTTGATATCATAGAGGCTTTGAATGGGCGGGTGCAGGGACATGATTGGGAGAGAGCGGCAGAGCCCCCCGGATCAATTGTCACTTCCCACACATTCCGCGTCGGCGCGCACAGGTGCAACCAAGCCGATAGCTCACGAACACTCAGGGTGCTCCATTATTGGTTGGTGTAAGTTCTGCAGTTGAGGCTGCAGGTTGGTGAGTGTGCGACGCAGTTGTAGGGATAGGTCTATGAGCGCTGCGGATGGTGGACGACTGTCCTTGATTCATGGGAACATTTAAGGGATTTTAAGGTGGATTAGGGGATCTCGAGGTCTGATGTGTTTGACCTTTGCGTTTCGCGCTAACACGATAGCCTTACTATTAAATTAAAACATAACCCTGCAATAAAATATACCCACAGAGCGTGTTTCATTTCACTTTCCTTGAGAATCAGGTCCCGGGGAAAGATAGGGGCTTCGGCAACACCCACCAACACGGTGCCACGTGACTGGCTAATCACTGATCCCGTGTTCTGCCTCTTTCCAAGTCCAGCAATCGAAAAAAGGTTCTGATTTTTATTGCAGCGGGAACAAGATAATGCTGACTCGAGCTTTATCTTCCCCATCACCACCATCTTATCGCATTCACCTCCTCCTCGTTCCTCCCAGCGCTTATTATTCTCGCTCAGCTTCATCGTCAGCGTTAGTAGGTACTCATACCCCACCACGCAGGGTGCGTCTCCCTCCTTCACCTAACCCTATCCAAGCACAGGATTGCTGATGCATTCATCAGAATCAGAATCAGGTATATCAAAATCAAGGAGCATACCGCCATCTATCACATCTTCCGACATTAAAAGGAAAAGAACGAGCTATCGACGTTACACATAGCATCTTTCCATCCACGCCCACATCTACCATCACTCGACGTCGTTTCATATCATCAATAACAGAATCAATGAGCACTGAGGCTGTTGATAATAGTGCCGTCATGCAGGAATTGGAGGCGCAGATTGCAGAGCAGACAGCGCTGTTCAACGACTTGAAGGCCAAGAAGGAGCCGTTTGAAGAGGTGAGACAGAAGCTTGCAGAGTTGAAGAGGGAGTATGGGCGGTTGAAGGCTGCGGGGCAGCCCAAGAAGGAGAAAAAAGAGGGTGGAGAGGAACAGCAAGCGCAGCAGCCACAGAAGAAGAAGGAGAGGTTGCTGTTAAAGACCGCCAAGGTATGTTTTGATACTACTCGTCTGACTTCTGTTTAATTTAGCTTATATTCATTTATTGATAACAGGGAACGAGAGACTATGGCCCTTCAGAGATGTTCTGTCGTGCCTACATTGAAAAAATCGTCAGAGACGTATTCACAACCTTCGGAGGCGCATGCCTCGACACCCCCGTGTTCGAGCGCAAAGACGTCTTAACCGATAAATACGGCGAGGACTCGAAGCTCATCTATGACCTTATGGACCAGGGAGGCGAGCAGCTTGCCTTGCGGTACGACCACACCGTGCCTTTGGCGCGCTATTTGGCGATGATGGGGACTGCTGCTGCTGGTCAACATAAGATTTGGCAGATTGGCAAGGTTTATAGACGTGATAACCCCGTGATGAGTAAAGGAAGGATGAGGGAGTTTATGCAAGCTGTGAGTTTCTCTCTACGTTCTTTTTTGAAAAAATAAATAAATAAATTGACGCGATGATTTTGTTTTTTGATAGGACTTTGATATCACTGGTGTTTGGGATTCCATGATTCCCGATGGTGAAGTTATCAGTCTTGTTTGTTCTATTCTCTCTAAACTCGAGGTTGGGGAGTTTACGATTAAACTAAACCATCGCAAAATTTTGGATGGCATTTTCGACGTTTGTGGTGTGCCGGCTGAGAAAACCCGCACCATCTCTTCCGCTGTGGATAAGCTTGACAAGGTAAGTCGGGGTTCCTCCCGTGCTATTTTATTTTTATTTTTATTTTTTGGCTTAAAAGCTGATCATCCTGGTTGTTAGCTCCCATGGGCTGAAGTCAAGAAGGAGATGACGGAAGAGAAAGGTCTTGACCCTGCTGTCGCTGATAGGATTGGCGAATACGTGAAACATAAGGGTGGTCCTGAGCTTTTGGACTTGCTCAAGGCTGACAGCAAGCTCATGGCCAACAAGAGCGCTGCGCAGGGTATTGCTGATATGAGCATCTTGTTTGTCCTTTTGAAGGCTTATGGGGTTGTTGATAAGGTACGTTTTGTTTTTTTTTTTAAAAAAAAAATTGGAAGATGTGTTGATGGAGTATTGACCTTTTTTAATGATTATGTAGATCTCATTCGACATGTCCCTCGCTCGTGGTCTTGATTATTATACTGGAATTATTTATGAGGCCATTGTAGAAGCTAGCGCTCCTCCTGCTTTCAAATCCGCCAATGCTCTCGCATCAGCAGACGCCGCTCCAGCAACACCATCCACACCATCCACCTCCAAAAAACCCAGCACTGGCACCAAAGATGCCACCGACGAACCCGAAATTGACGAATCCAGCGTTGGGGTCGGATCCATCGCTGCAGGAGGGCGATACGATAACCTCGTCGGATCGTTCATCGCCGGTGCGAACGGGTTGGATGCAAAGTCGTCCAATGCGAAGGAGTATAAGAAGGCGATGGCGGCTGGTACGCCGTGTGTGGGTGTGAGTATTGGGATGGATCGGATTTTTGCGTTGGTGTGGCCGAAGTGGGTTGAGCGGGGTGCTGCGAGGGGGAAGGAGACGATGGTGTATGTTGTTAGTGCTGGAGATGGCTTGTTGGAGGAGAGGGTTGGGTTGGTTAGGGAGTTGAGGG